>JAJLSW010000054.1:0-28264 GCA_030567875.1 Wenyingozyma nitratophila | reverse complement strand
TTAAAGCAGACGAGCCTGGGATGGTTGTTGTTTGTAATGGAACAGTAGCTGTAACTACAAAGATTTCACTTGTGGTCCATGATGAAGTTCCAGATGTGACTTCAACTCCTGAAGTGTAAGTTAAAGCAGACGAGCCTGGGATGGTTGTTGTTTGTAATGGAACAGTAGCTGTAACTACAAAGATTTCACTTGTGGTCCAAGATGAAGTTCCAGATGTGACTTCAATCCCCGACGTGTACGTTGTGGCTGATGCACCAAGCATGGTTGTGGTTTGAAGGGGTACTGTGGCGGTGACGACTACGATCTCACTTGTTGCGTAAGTGGTCGTGGCGTCGGTGTACTGAGTCGCAGTTGTATATGTTTTGCCCGATGAACCTGCGATGGTGGTTGTTTGCAGTGGAACAGTTGCCGTAACAACAAAGATTTCACTTGTGGTCCATGATGAAGTTCCAGATGTGACTTCAACGCCCGAGGTGTAAGTTAAAGCAGACGAGCCTGGGATGGTTGTGGTGTGCAATGGAACTGTTGCTGTAACTACAAAGATTTCACTTGTGGTCCATGATGATGTGCCAGATGTGACTTCAACTCCTGAAGTGTAAGTTAAAGCTGACGAGCCTGGGATGGTTGTGGTGTGCAATGGAACTGTTGCTGTAACTACAAAGATTTCACTTGTGGTCCATGATGAAGTTCCAGATGTGACTTCAACTCCTGAGGTGTAAGTTAAAGCAGACGAGCCTGGGATAGTTGTTGTTTGTAATGGAACGGTTGCTGTAACAACAAAGATCTCACTTGTTGTATATGAGCTGGTTCCGCTTGTAGCCATGGTACCACTTGTATAGGTGGTAGCTGCCGAGCCTGGGATTGTAGTGGTTTTCAATGGAATTGTTGGGGTTTCGATCACAATGATTTCTTCCATGATGGTTGAGGTACCTGTAACTACAGTGGAGGCTAATGTATAAGTAGAAGTAAAACTATTACTCCAGCCTGTAGTCACAGTTATTGTTGAACTATATGGAACTTCAACTGCAACAATCTCATTGGTGTGAGTTGACGATCCGATAGAATAAGTGGTGTATGTAGTCTGGGTGGTTGTTTTTGCAACGTTAGTAGCAAATGTGACGGTTGATATAGCAACTGTGGTGGCAGCACAAGAGGTACCTCCAACCATTTGAGCAACATAATTACTGAAATCAGTAATGACAACGCTATCAGGTCTTACAATTTGGAACTTGAGTACAGCATCAGTTGCCTCGTTGACGTAGACAATTCTGAAAGGATATACATAACCAGCTAACAGATATACAGCCACATTTTGAGAGACACTTGCACCGTTGTATGTTTTGGTGACGTACATGATAGAATCCGTTGCCGAATCAGTTTGAATGGCACCGGAACAACATGTGAAAGCACCATCACCAAAGAAAACCATACCTGCATCATCTACATTGAAAAGCTCGAAAGTATAGATACCGGATAAAGGAGCAGTAAAATAACCTGTGAATTCTAAGGTAACAGCTTGAATAGGAATAACCATACCAAATGTAGACAAGAAAGTGGATGTACCAGTTAAAGAGTATGTACCGAATGTATAACCTCCCATAACGTTGTAGGATAACGACGGATAATAAAGAGAAGTAGATATACCAGATGTTTGAGTAGAGGTATACGATAAAGTTGGTGAGTAAATACCAGAGGCAACAGATGTAATGAATCCATATGACGTATAACCGTAGGCCATAAACGCAGAGCTTGAAAGATCCCCCTGATCACTCGTTGGGTAGCTATAAGCTTTGACTTTGAAACCCTGCTGAGTAGTCCATCCTGAACCGAAACTACAACCATACGCTTCTGTTCTGGTAGAGACGGTAGTGGCAGCTTCAACAAGTGTCGCTGAGTTGATCAACAAGAGGAAATAGATTAATAAAATCTTGAATGGTAGGTAAGTTTTCTTCATTGTAATCATTTTGAGTTAATCTTGAATTACTGGAGAAACTTAACAAAGTAAAATAAAAACGGCTGGTTCAATGAATAATCTACGGAATTTGATTGGCGAAGAATAATTAGAGAAAAGTCGAGATATAATATGAAATAGACAAGATTGGGAAAGATACTTCAATTGAAGTACGAAATAATGGGGATTTTGCTATTTATCATCAGTTTATTTCCTTGAAAATCTTACTCTAGCATGAGGTGAAATTTCTCTTTGCTTATTAGGTTTTGGTTGTTTAGTTTAGTGTCGCCCAGCTCCTCTTCTATGGGTGGATCTAGAAAGTGTTGCTTTCTAGAGTCATCTATGAACTAAAAGGGACTCGCTAATCACACAATACGCTTGGATTTTCGGTACCCAGGCTAACAAACGCGCGGCCGAATGCACCTGCATGCATGAGGTGTTGTACTTGCTGCCAGAAATATTCTTTGCTAAGTTCCCATGCCGTATAAAATCTGAATATTTCGCTTAGTCGGTAAAATTCACTGTTTTGTTTATGACAAATGAAAAAGCTTATTTCGGAGCGGTGTAATACCCCGAAACTTCTATGCTTCATCTCTCGTCGTAAATGGAAAAACCTGAAACAAACATTTACAAATATTTAGAGTTACCGTTCAAAAGAGTATTATCTGAACTTTTGCTAATTCTAAGTTACTACTCTAGCAGTCACTACGAAGATAGGTGTACCTTCAGCCACTCTCATGCGGCTACCACATCATGGGTTTCATTTTCAGACATCACTATCAAAGTTTTACATCCAATAACGACAGTTTATAGTGCTCTATTACACGCTGATCATCACCCAATTGAAGGCTGATTCGGAGGCCAAGAGTAAAAGGATCGCCGACAGCAAGTAAGGCGAAGCGTCAGTGAAATAGTAAATAGTGTGAGTAGCATATGCTCCCATGATTAATCGTGTATAATGTGCAGATCATCTTTCGAGTGAAAGCAAAATTTAGAAGGAGTTATGCGATGTTAAAATCTCTCCAACAGGCGGACACAAATTAAAAGCGCTTTTGATAACTTTTCTTTCGGGTGACGTTTTCGTATACTCCATGGGCTTGAGCCAATAACTAGCTTCCTAGTACCCTATTTCTCAAAAAACAGAAACCTACGTATAAACCTTCTATATCCTAATTAGAAACCCAATCAATCCTCGCAATATAACCTTTCAAATAGTGAACTGCACTAAGCGACGAAACCAACTAGATCGTTTTTTTAGGCTCGTTTTTAGATCTCACTCGAACAAGAAAGTCTCTTGAGACGTATGCATGAGCGCTTGCATTGCGTTTGTCGGGAAAATAGGCGGATAATAATTGGAGCTCTTGCCACTTTTGCTTGCAGCCATATTGTCGCTCAATAATAGATGCCAGGATACCTTGATCTCTACTTCGCTTACACCGCTAGGTGGTAAATAATCTTAGCGTTCGCGAAGGGGCGATGAATTTCTAGCTCACCTTAAACTACGAGAATATTGAGGATGTGTGAATATACGTTTGCTGATATGAAATTCATGTAATATTACCGAATCTTGACGTCCCCAAAAGGCTGTTTTCAGCAAGTGTGTCCAGCATGGTTTTGAGTTTCTTGGATATATTTAGGTTGGCAGATCCCTATACCCATGACTGTATATTTATCTAGTAGTATACTGATTATGGACACCCAAGCTTCTCTACTTAGTACTAATGTTGTTGGTTAATGTGTATAACGAGAAAAATAGTTCCACACAATAATAAGCTTTTTTGCAAATTTGTGTCCCTATGTGAGATTCTCGAAAATTAGATTGCACCAAATTGCAACTAGTCTTTTAGTTCTTCAATATAGTACGCAGATCCCTTCATATGCCTCCACATCAGTAGACACCAACATGATAATCACACAATCATATATATCATGCACGGCAACTTTGCTGTATACCGTACGATGGTGATATACGAAGAGGAAAGTAACTCGCTTGACAGAGCATGGACGGCCACAAAACATATTGACGTATACATATTTATGGAAGTACGATTGATCACCTGCAGGAGTACTGGCCAAGTTGCTGCTCCACGGGCCTTATTATTTCGTAAATCCTTGTTTTTCCTTGCGCCACTTTGTGAGGCACTTGAAGATATTCTAACCTATTTAGGGGTTCCTTTGAATGTTTTAAGCGCTCTTGCAGCACACAGCGATTTTTCCATTCTTTCCTTTTTTTTCACCTGCTGCCTGGGTGGCCTCTTGCATTTTTTTGAACAATCCCTTCTGCCTACGTCTTAGATAACTGCTTAGCAAGTATCCTGCCTCGTATGCGCGTCAGAAACTCTCGTCTTTCACCACATTTAGAGTGGGTAAAGGATTTACGACAAACAGCTCAAGAAAATGATTAGCACGTAGAAAAGAAAAGGGGCAGACCAAAATCAAAAAAGGAAAACGCCTTATTTTTTATTCTTAGCTTACTGGGATAGTGGGGAAGTCAAAACTTGGATACAGAGAAATCCTATTTGCAAGAAAGCTATTGATAATCATATTTCCGCTGTAGCTATTTATATTTGGGAAGAGAGCTACGCACGACCTCTTAAAGGAAGAGGCGAATCTACAGATTTAAGCAAAACGGATTAATCTGAATTGGTAGAAAAACTAACAAAACGAGCGAATATACCGTAATTACAGCTTCTTTTCGATACACGCCCAGCAACTAAACGAAGCTGAGACACTAATAGCTAATAGTAAGACCACTTTCAGGGTTTTCTTTCCGTAATGATCACGCTGATAATCTCTGATACTCACCTAAAGCCGTTTGTTTTTGTTATCAGACGTTATTGATTCCAGTTAGCCTAGTTTATATTTTGAATTCCAATGCATTTTATTTTGATGCTATAATTTATACTATACTATTTATATGACCAGTTTATTGCGGTTATATCCTTAGGTTATGTTAATTTATTAGACTCACTAATATAGCCACAAATAGTACCATCTTCTGCCTCGTGGAGGCGCTTTTGTCTCATCTTTCAGTGGGGTAACTAACTTTTCTTTTAATAATGAGGCTTCCTTGTCCAATGCCGTCAACGTCTCACTGAGTTCCTTTCCAAAGTCATAAACAGGTGCAATGTTCGTACTGTTTACTTTTCTATCTCTTTTCAAATTGAGGATTGTCAACAATATCAAAGTAGCAATAATAAACCTACTGTAAGGATCCATTCTTTTATCATTATGAAATTGAGCAGACCTGATCTTACCAAAAGTTCTGGGGTTTAACTCTGGGAGCTTTGATACTCTAGTCTTTGACGCTGGGCTTGAAGTCTTCAAAATAGGAGGCATTTTGAAGGGTAAATCTATTGGGACGTACATTTCTTCTTTTTTGGTGCCTTGAACAATAGTCTGCACTCTTGCTTTTTTATTTACATCAATAAAATTATCCTTAATTAATTCTTCCATAGCGTTCTTGGCTTTGCTACCATCTTGTTCACTGACATTGCTTTCGTTTGTCCCTTTACTACTGTTTTCAGTCTTTTCACTGTTATCCAAATAATCATAAAAATTGGGAAATCCCTCTCTCGGACCATAACTTCCATAAGATAACCAATACACGAATCTCTTGACATCCATATTGATACCACCCCACCTCTTTTTCATTCTCTCGTTTACAGTATCTATCATGTACTGTTGCTTGTGATATGGTAAATCTAGGAAAGATGGGGGATTCTCATAAACTGGTTTTGGGTCAAAATTACTCAGATCCAACTCTTCATCATCTCCTCCACTTGGGGAGAACATGGAAAATATATCTTTCAAAGAAGAGACTGCCAATTTATTGCGTTCTTTCTTCAAATCTTGCTCCTCCTTTAGTTTCTTATTCAACAGCCTTGTGGTAGGCTTAAGGTACTGATTAGCAGTAGCATTCTTATTCTTTTCGTTAGTGATTTCAGTCGTAGAAGTAAAGTAACGAGTAAGTACCTTATACGGCTCTATCAGGGTCCCCCTAAGTACTACTCTTGTATATGCAATCATGATCCGGGCTTAGTTCAGCAGCTTTCAAATGGATATATGTAAGCTCTACAATATGAAAATTGGACATGCTTCAACTAAAAAGGCAGATAGATACTATATATATTTCTCTTCTAACGTTAATTTTTTACATCATCCTGAGCCGATCGGCGCTAATCGCTGGACGCGTCGATGTTCCGTCGATTTCGAAAGAACATTCGGCGAGAAGCACATTTCTTTGAGAGTATCAAAAGGCACTTACAAGCATTTTCTACCAGGAAACTTGAAGCAAAAATATTGTATCGTACATATACACACACAGATATACAATTGCACAAAATGGACTCAGAGACGAAACCATCATCCACCGCTAAATTTATTTCTGAAATAAGAAACCAAGCGATAATAGTGAAATTGAGAAATGGAATTGAGTATCAAGGTAAATTATGTTCAATTGATGGTTATATGAATATCGTCCTAGAAGACTCAAAGGAGATAGTCAAGGGAAATGTCACCTCTACTTTCGAAAACCAGATGTTCTTAAAGGGTAATAACGTTTATTACATCTCTTTACCTTAAGAAAAAAGTTGATCAATAATATAACCTTTACAGGGTTAAGGTTATTTTCATCGCACTAATTTATGCTGATTTATTTTATTATACGTGATTCTATTCTATTTTATTTTATTTTATTTTATTTTATTTTATTTTGGCTATGTATAATATTCAGTAGATGTAAGCTTCTCTTAGAGCATATAATGTTACGTATATATCGCTATCGTTCATATATTACAGTAAATGGAATTCTACTTATTATGTTATCGTATAATTGACAGGTAATATGTTGTTTATGAATCAAACATCGACCTCCTCTTGTAAATTTTCTTTATCTTCATTAATTGTAGTTGTTTCCGAACCATCTTCGGATTCCTTTTTAGTCTTATGACTTCTCTTTCTTTGTCTCTTCTTTTGAGCTGATTCGTTATCACCATCATCAGCAGCAGTGACATCAGCAGCAACTGTGGTGTTCTTCTTCTGTTCATTTTGCTTTGAATTGTCCACCGTCTTCTTCTTCATACTCAAAGGATTAGGACCTTTAGGACCTTTTCTTTTCTTCTTCTGTGGTTCTCCACTTTTCTCTTCCGTCTTTTCCTCTTCTGATTCTTCCTTTTGACCATGGTGAACATCGTTTAAACCCCCGGTTAATTTCTTAGATTCTATCAATTGAACAACCTTCTCTGTAGCTCTTGACATCGGCTCCATAATCATAACAGAACGATTCATATAAATTAAAGGTACACCAGCTATCTTACGCAAATGATATCTTAGTTTCTCGTCTTGTGTGGCTACTAAGTATCTGTGTTTATTCTCACCTTTGATATCAGTAATAGATTTGATACAATCGTATGAGGATAATGTCTCTCTATGATTACATCTTCTCTTCTCCATAAGTGTCTTGGATAACTCAATAGCCACTTGGTTCTTTGACTCGTATAAATGGTTGATACAACACTGTGTAATCATGAGCTTGGGCTCCATCTGTATGGTTCTTTGGATACCTTTAAATATATCGAATTTTGTGCTTTCACAATGCAACACAAGTTCAGCATCGACCACTGTTTGAATAGGGGTTTTGAACTTGAAAGTTTGTTGGTAAACATGCATCTGTTTACGGTATTGTTTGGCTCTCTTTTGTTTCATTTTATGTTTATTATACTGCTTGGTTCACTGGTTTACAAAACAATTATACACAATAATACAGATCCTTTATCTTACTTATCTCCTCATATATAAGATTTCATCATAAAATTTTTTTTTCTCAAAATCCCCGAGAAAAAGGGAGAAAAAAAACACGGCGTAGTAAAATTTGTCAATTTTAACTAGTAACGCTTTGTTAAAGAGAGACAGAACCATATTGATGGGGTGTTTATCATCTACCAACCATCACCCCAACCTTCATCAGCGGCATCTACTTCGAGTTCAAGTTTCAGCTTATTCTTTGGCTTCAATTTCAAGGCCCCAGCACTCTTGGAAGTTGCGGGTTTCTTAGTTTGTAATGATCCCAATCTAGTCGATGATGGGAGCGATGTAGTGGTATGCGTAGGAACTGATTTCTTTGGCTTTGGTGGCATCACAGTAACTGGGGTTTCGTCATCGTCTCCAAATCCCCACCCATCATCATCCATATCATCAAACTCAAAGTCATTCTCAAGTTTCAAGCCACCGGCTGCTTTTGAACTATTATTACTGAACGAAGATACTGCAGACTGTTGCTGTGGGGGATGTTGTGTAGAATGAACCGGTGTCATCTGTCTTACTGGAGGCGTTACAACAGACTCTGTGTCTCTCATAGTGAGTGAAGCAGCGGAATCATTCTGATGAGAGGCGCCGAATCCGAATATGGTGTTTTTGCTCATTCCCAATGATCCTAGTGATAAAGATGCCAATCCTGAATTTACAGCAGTTTCGCTGCTGATGGCATTTACACCAGCGTTATGGTCTTCAAACTC
The DNA here is from genome assembly GCA_030567875.1 of Wenyingozyma nitratophila. Lineage (NCBI taxonomy): Eukaryota > Fungi > Ascomycota > Pichiomycetes > Pichiales > Pichiaceae > Wenyingozyma > Wenyingozyma nitratophila. The sequence continues at coordinate 19,798 of JAJLSW010000054.1, read as the reverse complement.
ATTTAAGTCATCATTATCGGTTGGCAATCTAGCAGATTCTTGTCTTATCTTCTCAAGGTAAAGCTCAAACACAATTTCAGCCCTTGCACGAACAGTGGAAGATTTATCCAATAAAGCAGGTGCCAAAGTACTTAAGACCCTTGAACAGCAAATCTCCGGGGTAAAATAGTCAATAGATGACTCAAACGCTATAACTGTGTTCAACCTCAGTGGTTTGAATGTATCCTTGATAGACTTACCGAATGCTGTTATTAAAACGGCTGTTCTCGAGCTGGGAGACATATCCTTAGATATTGTTGTCAAACAGACAATTGCGTTACTTCTAATCTCTGGCTCAGGATCGTTTTGTAATTTTGCCAAGTATCTTAGTAGGTCATTATTCAATTGACGATCCGATATCTTAGAAGTCAAAGGTAAAATAGCCTTCATAGTTTCTTGTCTGATCGTTAGGTTTGTATCGTTGAAACCTGTAATTAATTGAGGGAAAATCTTGTCCTGAATTTCATAATTAGTCAGTTTGCTGATAAACTCTGATAATCCAGTTAATAGAGTCATTCTTATAGCTCTATCTGGAAATGTGAAGGCCCTAAAAATTAGAGGTTTGACGTAGGATTGGAAAGTCTTTTCTTCAATTGAGTTTGAAGAACTGTTTTTCAATATTATAAACAGTAATATCGACTGATTTGTTTCAGTGTTATCCTTGAGGAGACTAAATGTTTTGATCAAATCAGGTAATAACTTGAACTCAAAGTAACCAATTGGAAGATTCCCAGTTAAATTTTCTACAAACTTGAACAACTCCATTTTTTCTTCGAGTGATTTGAATGATAGCTCACCTATTTGTTTATAGAATTGAACCAAAGAAACGTTGAAGAAAGATGATTCACCGGCTACAAGAAATTGATGAGTAGTATAACGCACAGTGACAGAAGGATTGACCAGTTTCCTCAAATGTGCAGTCATAGAACTTGGAATCTGTCTGTTGCTCCTTTCGAACAGTAGCGTCAACAGTTTCCCGACTTTATAAGAGTCAAATTTTATGCCATAGTCAAAATTCTTACAGAACCCTGATCCCATTTTTTCAAATTCAGGAGGGATGTTTTGGTTGAAACTGGCAAGTTGAGTAGCCTGGTCAAAGTTGTTTGAATAATTACCTAAATCTCTTTGACTTGTTGAAACTTCAAATCCACCTAGTTTCCATTCTCCTGATTCGTTGACGAATATGGTATCGAGACAAACATTACCGTGGATGGTAGATGCGTCTTCGTTGATGAATTTCAAACAGTTGGTCAATTGGTAGAACCCCAAGAGCAACACATCCTCAGAGATACTATCTTCGGGATAACCCAAGTCCAATAGATCAACCAAGGGGCGAATTCTCTCGGTCACTAAATACAGGTGATTTTCATTTTCAAACGAATCGATCAATGTTACGATACCAGGTAGTAGTTTCAACGATCTCCATTTCTGGAAACAATTGCTGGCGAATCTAGAGTACTTGGAGTTAGACTGATTATTCAGTTCAAACTCAAAGATACTGACTTTCAAATTTGGTGTTTCCTTTGATGTACCGTTATGAATGTTCCAGATGCTGCTTGATGATTGATTGAATCCATTTGGAGATGTTATCGATTCCACTATCTTCTCACCAAAGTTGTAAGGAATAGAACTTCCACCCGTTAAAGTGTTCAGCGTCTTTGACAGGAAATTCATCTTGTTATTATAACCGAATGGATATATAGTATTGGATGCGCTGTTTGTTGTATATGTACTCCAAATACAATAGATACAAACAGATCCAAAATAATTCAAAACCATCCGTTTCACCATTATCTCACGCGAAAAATATATCGCAGGGAGAGAAATCTACCATCGGGCACTCCATATTGTGTGTTAATGTATAAATATACATATATATATATATATACTTGTACTGATTTTCATCGCGTTTATAATAATAATAACTGATCGATTGTTTGATTACTTTCTTTATATATTTTTTAATAGTGATATTTGATGTCTTACATATGCTGTGGAGTCTATAGTCCGTTTATTCAGCGGCTTCTTGGAATCTCTCGGAGATGTTACCCAATAATTTTTCAAATTCTTTGGTGACTTCAGCTTCACCTCTACTTGGTTCAAAGAACTTAGCGGATGAGACGGCATGCTTGACGTCTGATGTGGCTTCACTTAACTTGGACCATTGAGCACCGTTGGATACGGCCTTTTGAGCTTCATCATAGTATGATACAAATGCTTTCATCATATCATATGTCTTCCAAATTGGACAAAAGGCATCGTAGGTGGAGTAACCATTTTGTTGTAAGAAATCTTCTTTGATCAAGTTAGCAACATCCAAGACAATTTTATCGGAATCAGATAAGGCTGATTTACCGACCAATTGGACAACTTGTTCTAATTCTTCGGCATTTGATAAGATTTCCTTCATTTTATCTCTCAAGTTGGCAAAATCTGGATAACTTGCATCATAGTACTTACCTAAAACATTTGTATATTTGGAGTAAGAGATTGAAGTATTTATAGATGGGAAATGCTTTCTTTGGGCTAATTTTTTATCAAGACCCCAAAAGACTTGTGTGATACCTAAAGTAGATGTAGTAACTGGATCAGAGAAATCACCACCAGCTGGGGAAACAGCGGCAACAATAGAAACTGAACCTAATCTATCTGGTGAACCTAAAGCGGTTGCCTTACCAGCTCTTTCGTAGAAAGAAGCTAATTTAGCACCAAGATAAGCTGGGAAACCTTGATCGGCAGGCATTTCACCAAGACGACCGGAAATTTCTCTCAAAGCTTCAGCCCATCTAGAAGATGAATCGGCAATCATGGAGACATGCTTACCTTGATCACGGAAGTATTCGGCCAAAGTAATACCAGTATAGATAGAAGCTTCTCTGGCAGCGACAGGCATATTTGAAGTATTGGCAACCAATGTGGTACGTTTCATAATTGGTTCCTTTGTACCTGAGATCTCGGTGTATAATTCAGGGAATTCCATCAAGACTTCGGCCATTTCATTACCACGCTCACCACAGTTATGGACAAGTGCTAATGAAGATAACAAATATTCCTTATCGGTGGAATCTGGAAGAGTAATACCGTAATAATCAGCAACAGGTTTTTCCTTAAGAGTGAAGTAAAATGGAACAGCTTCTCTGGTAAATTCTTTGAATTCAGCTGATTTTCTGTCAAGAGCACAGTATCTCAAGGCACCTGATAAAGCAGCACCACTCAAGTTAATTGAATAAGATAATTTATGGTTAACGTCATTTGCTTGTTCAACAGATACAGAGACTCTGATACCTAAAGAACGAGCTAATCTAACAAGACCGTCTGAAACACTCTTGTAAATAGTGGTAACAGTGGCAGAGGACTTACCGTTAACAGTCTCAACAGTACCATCAGAATCAACTAAACCAGCAATAAATTGTTCTCTAACAGAGAAATCATCATTAGATAAATGAGAAGGAACTTTCTTGGAGTAGGTAATTTCAACGCTATCACCATTTTCTCTTTCATTAACTTCTCTAATACCGAAGGTTTCAACAATATCCCAAAAGACATTTCCAACACTTTGTTTTTGGTGCACGCCAGTAGCTGATTTTTCGACAGGACGTAACATAACAGATAAGTCACCACGTTCTTCCCAAGAGTTTTCGGAAACAGTAGAAGGTCTAGAACCCTCAGAAGCTTCCATTTCTTGAACAAGGTCTTCTTCAGTTGGGTCACCTAAGACATCACAGTCGTAAGACAAAGCACCGTCTTCGGAAACAGTAGCAACATCCAATTTGGATGCTTCACTTTCTTCAGCTTCACGAGTCTTGTAGTAACGGTGATGATGTTCAGCACTGGTTGCGAAAAGACCAAATTCCTTACCGTAAGCTTTGATACGATCAAACAATTGAGTATCTAATGGATCAACGGAGAACATAGAACGACTCATGTAACCATTTCCAACCCAGGAACCAAGTAAATAAGCTAATTTTGCAGCAGAGGTTTTATCAAAACCATGACTTTCAACAATCTTACCCAAGTTTCCACTTTCTTGGTAAACAGGGTTGATCAATTGATAAGATTGTTTCTTAACAAAGTAACCAAGATTCTTATAGTATCTGGCTTCAATAGTCCAATCAATAGCTTTGGCACTAATACCAGAAGCAAAAATTTCTGCCTTTCTCAAAGCACCAGCTTGGCCACCATGAACATCGTGTTCGTAGGTTCTGGTTTGTTTTTTGGCAATCTTACCAACACCACTATCGACCAAAGAGAAATAAGTGACACTAGTGTACATCTTACCTCTAAGTTGGTGAGTAACAAAGTTAACAGATTGAGGAGTACGGAGGACCAACTCATGGTTGTCTGAACAAACATAGTTCATCAAACCTTCAACTTTTTGGGAGGAAGTATTTTGAGTGGTATGCTCAACTTCATACATAGTAGCATTACCTCTTGGTAAAGCAATAACAGTTCTTGGAGCACCATCTTTACCCATGACTTCTTCGCCAATGGTAATTTTTTCAATTGCTTTATCAGAACCATCGGCCATTAATACACTTGTACCTTTAGCAAAACAACCAACGTAGATAATAACATCGGAATTGGAATATTTGGATAATGATTGAGAAATAACGGTTTTACCACAACCAAAAGCACCTGGAATACATGTGGTACCACCTTGAACAACTGGGAAAAGAGCATCTAAAACTCTTTGACCGGTTAATAATGGATAATCGGAAGTTAATTTTTCAGCAACAGGTCTTGGGACTCTGACGGGCCAAGTATGCATCATTGAGTATTTATGAACCTTACCATCAAATTCAACTTCTAAGATTGGTTCATCAACGGTATAAGAACCAGCATCGGCAATTGAAACAACGGTACCTCTAGCTCTTGGAGGTAAAAGGATTTTATGATCTGATAATAAAGAATTTTCAAAGACACCACCAAAGATATCACCACCGGTAATATGATCACCAACTTTCAAGCTATTGAGAGGGGTGAAATCGTATTTAACAGTTCTTGATAAAGCAGGGGCATCAATACCTCTTGGGATATAGATAGATTGTGACATATCTTTAATAGCCTTTAAAGGTCTTTGAATACCATCATAAATGGTTTCCATTAAACCAGGACCTAATTCGACTGATAATGGTTTACCAGTTCTTAAGACAGGATCACCAACGGTAACACCAGCGGTTTCTTCATAAACTTGAATAGTTGCCTTATCGGCTTCGATTCTAATAACTTCACCGACTAAATTATCATGACCAACTTTGACCAATTCGTACATCGCACATCCAATCATGTTTTCTGCTACAACGACGGGACCTGAAACAGAATAAATTTGACCGTATAATGATTCATCAGCATCTAATGAGAGATCTCTAATTGCCTTACGGGCATTTTCCATTGCACCAGCCTTTAACAGTATAAATAATTCCTAGTTAGTATATTTCAATCAATTGCAACGATTTAGAATGTATCAATTACGTACCATTATCGATTATGGGTGTAGCTGCTTAGACAATGATGATTAATTATAGTTTTAACACTAGACGTATTCCCCAAGGGAGGAGAGATAAGTGGTTTAATTTATCTAACGCACTAAGAGGAAGCTTGACTGTATTCTTGTTGCAGCCATTTGAGATTCTGTAGTTACCCTCTCCTTTAAGACCGCAGCGAGGGGCGCGACATTTTCCAGTGTCGCGGGCGGTTGGGCTCTTTCTTTTTTACACATATATGTATATAGATGTGTTTACTTTGTTTATTATATATATTTATAGATATATAGATACTTAGTTATTTATCACCATAAGGCCAATGAAGGAGTCAACAACTTGAGTAGCAATCAAAGAGGTGATCTGCGCGTTGGTGTCGAAAGGAGGACTTACTTCAACGACATCGGCACCAATCAAATCTATACCCTCGAGATTATCTAAGATGGTCAATAATTCACGACTGGTCCATCCACCAGGTTCCATGGTACCGGTACCCGGGGCATAAGCTGGGTCCAAGACATCAATATCTAGAGAAATATACACCTTTTGACCCTTTGTCAAGGCCTTGACTTTGTCAATCACAGCTTGCATTCCCAATGTATCCAAATCTCTAGCGGTAATCTTTTGGAATCCACATTCAACGTCATGTTTTGGATCAGAACTAGAGATATAAGGAGCACGAATACCCAAGTGTAAAGAATGGTCTTTACTGATATAACCCAATTCGGAAGCGTAATGGAGGAAAGTACCATGGTTCAACGAGGAATATTTGGTTATTCCACCACCTAATACATTAGGATCCCATGTATCTATATGAGAATCGAAATGTAAAACACTCAATGGTTCATTACCATTGGCTTCAAAGGCCGACTTCAAGTTCATAAGAGTAATGGTATGATCACCACCGAGTGTAATAACCCTTGTCTTATCGTACGAAGTTTCATCCGAAGTTTCATGTCTATGAATAGCATTCTGACCTCTATAAAGCATATTCAACGCCAATCTGTTGTCAAATGGAGTAGTTGGCACGTCACCACAATCAACAATGGTCAAATTGGTACCATATGGATTCAAATCTCTCAATTTCCCACCGTCTACACCTCTCACTGGACTCAACCCATCCCCAAAGATTCTTCTACTTGCTTGTCTGATACCATTGGGTCCGAACCTTGCTCCTGGGGCATAAGAGACACCGGTATCAAATGGAGCACCAACTATGGCTATATCTATCTTGTCGTCTTCGATACTCTCCTCGGAGAAACATTGTACGTATGGTAAATGACCAAAAGTGACAATTCCGGCGTAGATTGGGTACCCACGCATATCAAAGAAATCACTGATGTCATCGTCTTTAGGGTACTTCAATTTATTGATGGAGATCATTTCATCATCCGTCTTTCCTACCAAATCACCGAATACATCATCCATGAAACTAGTCGGGTTCAGATTTATCTCTGAGATGGGTTGTTGTCTGTCAACCGTTTGTAGTTGTAGACTCTCTTGTTCATTAATGGGTAAGCAATTGGCTGCTCCAATGAATGCCAAAATATACTTGTTAATCATTTTAACTGTGAATGCAACTGTGATCTTAAAAGAAGCGAACTACTATTTTTCAAAGGACGGTTGGTAGTACAATGTAACTTTGGGAATTTTTCAGTTATATATATATATATATATATTTACAGACCCAGCCATGGGCTTTCCAGGCTTCCCCATACGTAGCATTGCTTATCGTAAATTCCTCGGGATTTTTAATGTGGGTTGCCCGATTAGGAAGGTACAAGTTTGAGATTTTTCAAGTTGGGGTAAATGACATAAATATTTATATTACAACTATATAATATATATATATATGTGATTAAGTTTTTGAAAAGCTTGCAGAGTATTAATAACATTCTATTTTTAAAAAGTACTTAGCTTATATATGAGTGAAGTATAAGACTTCCTTCCAACAATGGCAGGACCTAGGAACATCTATAAGAAACAAGAAATAACCATGGCGAAGATGGCTGACATTCTATAGATCGCAAGAGAGTTAGCAGAACCAGATGATGTTGAGCTAGATGCCGAAGTGGAAGATGTAGTGGTTTCTGCTGCTGCTGAAGAGGAAGAACCACTAAGGGTGCTGGTAAGTGTAACGTCGGTGGTAACTACGGTATCCATAGTCATACCATCCATCAAAGTAGCAGTAGAAATGACTTCTTGGGAGACGATAAGTGTGATGTTGGAATCATCAGTTGCTGATCCTGAAGACGAAGCAGCAGCAGAAGAAGAAGTTTCAGTGACGGTAGAAGCGAAATAGGAGTCAAGAATAGTGATACTTGAAACTTTAGAGGCGGCGGTGAATGAATAACCACTGACGGTGGAATTCTTGGTATCTTCTTCTAAATCGTCATCCATTTCAGAATCGAATTTAACACTTGTAGAGTTACTGCATTGGTTATCCCATTCTTCACCATCATCACTGATGATAATATCGACACAGTTGTACATGTAATCGTAGTCATCGTCTTGATCACCAGTTCCGATGAATATGACTTGAATGGTACCATTTTGACCAACGGTATTGTATTCATCAGGGATGGTTAAAGCTGGGATACAGTAATTACCAGCACCAACGGTATCAAATGGTTCCCAGATCAATAACTCGAAGTTATCAACGGTGGAACAATTGTTACCGGGACAGTAGAAGATGGAACCAACACCGATCTTATGATGCATATTAAGGTCTAATGGAGAACCATTTGGATTCCATTCGTACCTTGGTTCCACAACAGAGTTATCACCACCACATGGTCCCGTGGTTTGTGTGTCCCAATTGGTTGCATTTCTTTCACCTGGGTATGGGATTCTGAAATGTGCAGAGACGAGATTGGTCGAGAGGGCAAGTAAACCAAGTGTAGACTGTAATATCATGTTTTGAGTTTTTCAAAGTAGATCTACTATTGAGTTGAGAAATTTCACAAGATTCAGATCTGGGAAAGTTATGTCATGTTCATTGTTGGATACCTTGGCACAATTGGCTCTATATATATACCTATATATATATCTGTATGTACGTGAGTGTGTGTTGATCAATGCGGAGAATAAACCTATGGTGTTATATACATAAATGAGCGAAATAAACCATGTACGTCTAACTACGATATCTACGCTTATTCTTAAATTGCTCGTATTCCTTTATTAGGCAGTTAATTTGCAGTCTTTATATGAGGTGCCGTGCCCTCTATTCCTTTCTTCCACAATAATTTACAGATATATTATATATAATAAAGTTACATTAATTGCTCAAAAAGACATAAGCATAGTTCGAATGTTTCTTTTTTTTTGTATTAAAGTTGTAAATGAAGGAATATATAGTACTTATACACTGCGAGTTGTGAATTTTTCTTCAATGTGTGATTTTCGTTTTTGATTTTTTGCTTTTTATGCATGAAAATCAAGTCATTATCATACTATTACTAATATTATAATTGAATGACTAAAGACTTGACGACGAGGTAATCTTCAACACCATATTTGGAACCTTCCTTACCGAAACCAGACCAGTTGGCACCTGGACCAAATGGTAAAGCGGATTCAGTCATCAAACCAGTATTAATACCAACCATACCGGCTTGTAAGTTTTCACCAATTCTAAAGATTCTTGAAGAATCCTTTGTGAAAAGGTAAGCAGCTAAACCATAATTGGTATCATTTGCCTGTTCCAATAATTCTTCTTCAGTTTTGAATTTGAACAATGGGACTAAAGGACCAAAAGTTTCATTATGAGCAACATCCATATCCTTGGTAACATCACCAACAATGGTTAAATCATGGAAGAAAGGACCTAAATCTGTTCTATGTTTACCACCGAGTAATAATTTACCACCTTTGGATACGACATCTTTGATTTGGAATTGAACCTTTTCGACGGCTCTTTCGTGAATCAATGGACCATGGGTAATACCTTCTTCTAAACCATTACCTAATTTCAATTTGGAGACTTTTTCAACTAATCTCTTGGTGAATTCATCGTAAACACCTTCTTGGATGTATAATCTATTAGCACAGATACAAGTTTGACCGGATTGTCTTAATTTAGAGTTGATGGCACCTTCGACGGCTTTATCCAAATCACAGTCATCAAAGACGACAAATGGGGCATTACCACCTAATTCAAAAGAGATTTTCTTTAAAGTTGAGGCAGATTGACCCATTAATAATTTACCAACACCTGTAGAACCAGTAAATGAAATCTTCTTGATGATATCGGATTCACAGAATAATTTACCAACTTCAATTGTTCTCTTAGAATCAACAGGAACAACGTTAAAAGTACCTGCTGGGAAACCGGCTTTATGTACTAAATAAGCAACGGCTAAAGCTGTTAATGGGGTTTCGGTGGCAGGTTTAACGATTGATGTACAACCAGCGGCAAAAGCAGCACCTAATTTTCTTGAGATCATAGCAATTGGGAAATTCCAAGGTGTTAAGACACCAACAACACCAACTGGGACTTTATATGAAAAGATTCTCTTTGTTGGATCAGCAGATGGGATATTATCACCATAGATTCTTGGAGCTTCTTCGGCAAACCATTCGAAGAAAGAGTTACCATATTTGATTTCACCTTTAGCGTCTGTAATGGTCTTACCATTTTCAATGGTGATAATCTTGGCTAAATCTTCAGTATTTTCGATGATTAATTCGTATAAATTTCTCAAATACTGGGATCTTTGACGACCAGAAGTTGTCTTGAAAGATTTAAAAGCGATTTCAGTATCAACGATACCTTGTTCGATCAAATGGATTGGAGTATTTGTGACGTTTAATTCCAATTCATTTGTAGCAGGGTTGATGACTTCAAAAGTATCCTTGGCTTCAGATGGGGATAAATCTGAAGTAGCGATAAATTTACCGTTGATATAAGGGGTGGTTTGGATAAGATCCAAGTTTTTGATGCCGTATTTTGTGGCAAAGGCCTTGATTTGAGCAGACATGGATAAACAAGATAGATATTATATATTACTAGGACACACCAATTGAGCAAGAGAAAAATATATGCACACATATAGAAGGGATCCGACCCCATACTTAAATGAAAAATTGGCCAATTAATAATCTATCTGAGCGCTCGGGGGAAGAATACCAGGAGGTTTAGCGGATATTCTTTCCATTAGCGGTTAGTAGCGCCTGTGAGAAAAATAGAGTGAGAGTGAGAGAGAAAGAGAGCCACACCAATCTTAGCCGTAGCCGTAGGGAAGAAAAGAGAAAAGATTACCCGGAGAGGTTGCGCTACTTCCCAATTAGGCAACGCGGTAATGAGTCAACGAATCAATTATTCACTTCTTTTCATGGGAAAGTGGTAGAAAAAAAAACTTCTCTTCTTTTAATTCTTTTAATCAATCTTTTTCATTCTTTCTCTCTCTTTGTAATTATAAATAAATAAATCACTTAATTCAAGTTTTAATCAATTTTATATCATCCATCACAATGTCAAAGGGAAAAGTTTGTTTGGCCTACTCTGGAGGTTTAGATACCTCTGTTATCTTAGCCTGGTTATTGGAACAAGGTTATGAAGTTATCGCCTTTATGGCTAACATTGGTCAAGAAGAAGATTTCGAAGCCGCTGAAAAAAAAGCCTTAGCCATTGGTGCTACTAAATACGTTTTAGTCGATGTTAGAAAAGAATTCGTTGAAGATGTTTTATTCCCTGCTGTTCAAGTCAATGCTATTTACGAAAATGTCTACCTTTTAGGTACTTCTTTAGCTAGACCTGTCATTGCCAAGGCTCAAATCGAAGTTGCCGAAAGAGAAGGTTGTTTTGCCGTTTCTCATGGTTGTACTGGTAAGGGTAATGATCAAGTTAGATTCGAATTATCCTTTTACGCTTTAAAACCAGATGTTAAAGTCATTGCTCCATGGAGAGATCCAACTTTTTTTGAAAGATTTGCCGGTAGAAAGGATTTATTAGAATATGCCGCTCAAAAGGACATCGAAGTTTTCCAAACCAAGGCTAAACCTTGGTCAACAGATGAAAATTTGGCCCATATTTCATTTGAAGCCGGTATCTTAGAAGATCCAAACACTACCCCACCAAAGGATATGTGGAAATTAACCGTTGATCCATTAGATGCTCCAGATAAACCAGAAGATTTCACCATTGAATTCGAAAAAGGTATCCCAACCAAATTAGTATTAGAAAACGGTACTAAAACCATTACAGATCCATTAGATTTATTCTTATGGGCTAATAAAATCGCCAGAAGAAATGGTGTTGGTAGAGTTGATATCGTTGAAAATAGATTTATTGGTATTAAATCTAGAGGTTGTTATGAAACCCCAGGTTTAACCATTTTAAGATCTACCCATATCGATTTAGAAGGTTTAGTATTGGATAGAGAAGTTAGAGCAATTAGAGATACATTTGTTACCCCATCTTATTCCAAATTATTATACAATGGTATGTATTTCACTCCAGAATGTGAATACGTTAGATCAATGATTAAACCATCCCAACAAACCGTTAATGGTGAAGTTAAAGCTAGATTATACAAGGGTAATTTGATCATCTTAGGTAGATCATCAAGTACCGAAAAATTATACGATGCCACCGAATCATCAATGGATGAATTAACCGGTTTCCAACCTCAAGAAGCCGGTGGATTTATCTCCACTCAAGCTATTAGAATCAAGAAGTACGGTGAAAAGGCCAGAGAAGCCGGTAGTTCATTAACTTTATAAGAAGAACAATAACCTCCTACATATGTATACATAAGTAAGTAAGTCCCAATCCCCCCACCCCCACAATAATACAAGTAATTATCAGTTAATTACAAAGTAAAATAAGTCCAATAGTCCCCAATTCTGCCAATTTCGCGCACGGGTCACCAGTGGAGACCTGCCAAAAAACTGAACGCTTTTCGCCTGTCGCTCATTTCAGTGTGGGTAAAAGAGATTGGTAATCCATCGAATCGAATCAACCAATCAACCATTGGTTAATCATCACAATACAATACATCAAGGGTATAACAACGGGACAGGTGCCAAGGCAATAGTTAATAGAAACAGGGCAAAGTACAAATAATCATTCTTTTTTCCACACGATCAAAAAATATCAAAAAAAAATATATATATAATATACTCATAGATTCCGATCGATACCCCAATACCAAGAAAAAATATAATAATACAAAAGAATGTCGTTAGAGAGAGGACCAGATCAATGGTTTGAAGACATCAAAAACTGTAAATCTTTACCTGAAAATGACATGAAACAGCTATGTGAAAAAGTCAAGGATCTCTTAATGGAAGAGAGTAATATTCAACCTGTTCAATCACCAGTTACGGTATGTGGTGATATCCATGGACAATTCCATGATTTATTAGAATTATTCAAAGTCTCTGGAGGTTTACCAAATGATTCAAATCTCTCTGTTAATTATATCTTCTTGGGAGATTATGTGGATAGAGGTTATTTTTCATTGGAGACTTTCACACTATTGATGATTTTAAAAGTTAAATATCCACAGCATATTACATTGGTTAGAGGAAATCATGAATCGAGACAAATTACGCAAGTTTATGGATTTTATGAAGAATGTTTAAACAAATATGGTTCAACGATGGTATGGAAATATTGTTGTCAAGTATTCGATTTCTTAACACTATCCGCAATAATAGATGGTAAAATTCTTTGTATCCATGGTGGATTATCCCCCGAGATTAGAATGTTGGATCAAATTAGAGTATTATCAAGAGCTCAAGAAGTACCTCATGAAGGTGGTTTCTGTGATTTAGTATGGTCCGACCCTGATAATGTGGATACTTGGTCAATATCACCAAGAGGTGCAGGTTGGTTATTTGGAGCTAAAGTCGCTAGAGAATTTAACCATATCAATAATTTACAATTAATAGCAAGGGCACATCAATTAGTTATGGAAGGTTTTAGGTATCATTTTCCCGAGAAGGATGTAGTAACGGTTTGGTCCGCTCCAAACTATTGTTATAGATGTGGTAACGTTGCAAGTGTTATGAAAGTGGATGATTATTTAAATGTCAACTTCCAGATATTCTCAGCCGTACCAGATGATACCATCAAGATTAACAATCAAAACAGTTCTACGATTAATTCCAATAGCAAGAAGAATACAAATGAGTATTTCTTATAGAGTGAAAACCAGAAAGCCTTTCTCTTCTTCCCCCTCCCCCTACCCCTGCTCCCCCTCTATATTATTTAGATCTATCTTGTATAGTTTAATTAATGATTTAATGATAGTGTAATATATTCCTTTATTCAAGATATAAGATTCAAGTTATGATACAATGAAATATAGAATATAAAATATAAAACGCACAGGGCCAGAAAATCCCACAGCTCCTCGCTTCCGCACGCTCAAAGCTAAAGTTGCTAAATTCCCGCCTAGAACTTGTTTGGCCTTACAACACACCCCGATTGGGTTTATACCTTGTACACACTTCCCTTTTCAACGTCGCCATATTACCAATTATACCTACAAACCCAGTGCCTTCATCCACCTCACTTGACACACTGCATCCTCCCTATAGTCACCACCCTACCTCACTTCCATCTCCAAGAAATCACCTGTCAAATAATATTACCCCGGGCCCCCCACCCCCCACATTATCATCCATTCTCATAACACAATTACTTACACCCACACATACACATTTATCCACAATCACACAGACACTTGGTTTTGACTATTTTATTTCCCAGGACTAGGCTATATATCACACAAGATGAAGAGCAGATTCGACTCAGGCTCAAAGTGGAAACAGAAGCAAAAGAGCAAAGAACCAAAACATGCACCTTTCAAGATCCCTATAGTTCGCAGAAGACAGACTTTATCTGTTTTCCTCATGTCTTCTTCCATTATCCTTCTCCCCACTATATACTTCCTCCTATGGTCAATTCCAATCGGTAGAGTCATAATATGGCCCCTATTGATCTACTATACCGTCTTCCACTACGTCTTGGATAAATCGCATCTCAATGGCGATGCCTTCACAAGATACTCGGATTACGTCAAGGCTTTGCCGTTATTCACTTGGTTTTCCGAATATTTCCCCATTGAAATTCACAAAACAGTTGATCTGAAACCAACTTTCACCGAAGTGAAAGTCAATACCAACATTTACAAATTTAAAGTATTGAATCATTTACCCCAATGGTTCGTGAAAAATTGCTTGCCTCGTTCCATACAAGGGACTATGAATGTTGAAGTTACGATTTTGAAGAGAACAGGTCCAAGGTATATATTTTGCTATCATCCACATGGAATTATAGCATGCGGACTATTAGGTGCTGTAATACCAGTCAGTAAGACAAACCCTAATTCATTCAATAACTTATTCCCAGGGTTGAAAGTATTCATATTGACAATAGTCAATCAGTTCAATCTCCCATTTTACAGGGATTTTTTAATGTCCCTTGGAGTTTCATCAGTTGGTAAAAGATCGATCAAATCTTTACTCTTGAAATTCAATTCCAGTGTCTGTATAGTCATTGGTGGAGCAAGTGAATCGTTATTGGCTAAACCTGGTGCTAACTCGTTGGTATTGAAGAAAAGAAAAGGTTTTATCAAGATTGCTTTGGAATGCGCTGGACTATCACCAAATTCTCAGTCTGCAGATTCGGCCTCGGATTCAAACAAGTTAATATCGAAGGATTTGGATAAGTTATCCATCGAATCGACGTTATCTACCCCTTTTGGATCGTATAGTTCATTTGAACCATTACATTCACTGAATAAAGATCGTAAAAAATCACTCCCATTGAATTCGACAAGTTATAACAATAGTAAAAGACCTTCTTCATCCTCAACGTCTTCTTCAATTGAATCCCAGGAAACTTTCCAAATTGTCGATTTGCCAAGCAATAACAATACTATCAACAGTGGTGGTGGTAGTGGTAGTAACAATAATAGTACTACTAGCATCACCAATATAACACAGAATACTCCTCACGATGCTGTTCCTATACCAATTGATTTTGATTGCGATCTTTACATGGTCCCAATATATGGATTCGGAGAGAATAATTTATTCGATGTATACGATACCACAAGTTCGGATCCAGCTCATGTAAAACTGAGCAACAATAGTGTACTCTTCAGGATCTTGCTTAACTTGAGAAGTTACATCAATCACCTTCAACTATCAATCAAAAACAGATTAGGTTTCACAATACCCTTTTTCTTTGCGCGTGGTGTTTTCAACTATGACTTTGGATTCTTACCGTATAGGAGAAAAGTTAGCGTTGTTATAGGTGAGCCTATCCCCATTAGAAGAATGTTTGGTAATTCTCCAGGCGATGAAGTTAAATCCGATGAGTTGGATTATTACCACCATATTTATGTTGATTCTTTGGTCAGATTATTTGAAGAAAATGAACATAAATACCTAAGACCTACTGATGATCATTTGGTAATCAAAGAGTAATTGATTTACTATTACCATATTTACTTCTTCTTTTTCCTTTGCTAATTTTTATATTTATTCCCATTATGTGTGGGCTCAATTTCTTTGCTTATATATGTTTATTTATCTATTTATTCGTTGGAGGTATCTGTTGAAAACACACCTCCATTTGTCCCTATTTCCGTGTGTATACATACATATATATATATATATATATATATACACTCTTAATAATCCAGTTAATTAATTAATCAGTCAGAGTAGTCCACGAGCGGCGCAAGATAACAAATCCGACGCGCCGGTGATAGGATTATATTTCTTTCTTTTCACACTTGCTGCGTACGGAGAAACAAGGAAGTGCAAAAGTCCGTTCTTTTATCAACGCAGTCCATAAACAGTATTATACAATTGAGAAGTTGCTGTTTTTGCTGCAAAGAAACAGCTGCTCGAAATTAACAGAGGAACTGGCAGAATGGGGGATGACAAAAAAGGTCAACATCCAATATTTGCCCCATTAAACGTACCATTCCATAGACGAATGGAAACGTTATCGTTATTAATCCATTACTGTTCTCCGGGGATATTGGCATTTACCTTTTATATCTCATGGTGTTTACCCCCACTATGGCCATTGTTAATAATATATACTTTCTTTTTCTTCTTGTTTGATAAGACGCCTTCCAATGGCGGGTGTGTGAATAGGTACTCGAATTGGGTCCGTAGTTCTTATCTATTAAACAACCTATCCAATTATTTTCCGGTCAGGATTCATAAGACGGTAGATTTAAAACCTACTTTCAAAGTAGAAAAATCAGAGGTTCTAAGTTATCCTACACCTTTCAATCTATTGCCCGATTTCTTATGTTCTAAAATCCTGAGGCTATCAAAGACTCAAAAAACCATAATTGAAAAAGAAGTAAGAGTTGGACCAAGGTACATGTTTTGCTACCATCCTCATGGGTTTATAGCATGGGGTGCAACTTCGGTATTTGCTACTGAAGGTTGTGGGTTTTCACAGCAATTTCCAGGGATCAGATGTTTCCTATTAACCCTGGTGAATCAATTCAGAATCCCATTTTTCAGAGATTATATAATGTCACTAGGGTTATGCTCCGTGACGAAGCAAAACATCAAATCATTGCTGTTGAAAGATCAATCGTTATGTATTGTAGTAGGTGGGGCAAGTGAGTCATTATTGGCCAAACCAGGCTCAAATCTATTGGTATTAAAAAAAAGAAGAGGGTTCATAAAGCAGGCTTTACAAGTCACGGGGAAATCACATTCAAGTTTCATAGATCAGTTGAACAACGAAGAAAACCTTATGATTGTTCCTGTTTTTTGCTTTGGTGAGACCGATCTGTACAATATCTACGATACTTCATTATTGGACGATCACAAGGAGAGTTATTTGAGAAGGATCTTAAGAACGTGTCAATTATGGTTGAAGAATACCACTGGATTTACACTTCCCCTGGTATTCGCCAGAGGTATATTCAACTACGATTTTGGTTTACTACCATTCAGAAAGGAATTGAACGTTGTGTTTGGAGAGCCTATCAATATCGAAAGGAAATTCGGCAGATTGCCAGGTGACGATATCAGTGATGAAGAAATCGAGTATTATCATGATTTATATATCAAGAATTTGACAAAATTATTCAACGATAATAAATCGAAATACTCAAAGAAGGGAGATTCGCAATTGATCATTGTAGAATAGAGATGTATCAATTCAGTAACTAATTATAGAACAGTTTTTATAGTGGGGTTTTTTATAAATAGGCAGCACGTATACATTGGGGTTTAGCTACATATACGATATATACAAACGATATAAAAGACATATAAACCGGTATCAGAAACCATCTTGAAATCAGAATGGCCTAATGATTCATGCTTGACCGGAGTATCGAGGTGGGAACTGGAAGAGAAGAAAACATAAAAATGAAATTTGTGGAAAATGAACCGAGAAAAAGAACATTGTATATAATTCGAACTCAAATTATACCTTCTTCTCAAATCCATTTGCCTTTTTCTTTTGTAAAACGGAAACAGACGCATTAATAATAATAATAATGAATTAAAAAAATATAAAACGCATGCAATTGATAAAAATAAAAACGTAGAGGCAAGAATCGTGAAAGTAAAAGTGAAAATCAAAAAGTAAAAAATCAGAAAAGTTGTGGGTGATGTAAGCAAGTAAATAAACGAATCAAAGTAATATTATACTCAGATAAGTTGAAGTAAACCGAACATTACAACAATACCACCGGTGTAATAGTTGGAAGGTTTCATGTTATTACCTGAGCCTTCGTAGACATTAGCAGAAGAAGCTGAGGTAGATGTAGGAGACGAAGTAGGGATAACAACAGTACTAAGAGTAGAAACTAAAGCTGATCCAGAACCAGTCTCTTCAGCTGCTACTGAACCTGTGGCAGTTGCTTCAGCTGGGGAAGCAGTTGTTTCAATTGCAGAAGCAGCTGTTGTTGGAATAGTTGCAGTAGCACCCTCGGTATTCACTTCAGCAGTGGTAGAACATGGTACAGTGACAACCACAGTCGATGTACCTTCTTCATTAACAATAGTCGAGGTGATGATCGAGTAAGTCGATGTAACTCCATTGCTGACAATCTCAGTTGTGGCAGCAGCGGCGGAAACAGCAGCAGACACAGCAGCAATTTCAGTAGTAGCTGTAGCTGGTGATCCTGTACCCGTTCCTTGTTCAGTTGTGGAACATGGAACGGTAACAACAACGGTCGAAGTACCTTGTTCGTTAACAATAGTTGAGGTGATGAGAGAATAAGTCGATGTAACTCCATTGCTGGCAATCTCAGTGGTTGAACATGGTACTGTAACTACAACAGTCGAGGTACCGTGTTCGTTAACAACAGTTGAGGTGATAACAGTGTATGTAGAAGTTACTCCATTGCTAGCAATCTCAGTGGTAGAACATGGAACTGTAACTACAACAGTCGAAGTACCTTCTGAGTTGATAACAGTTGAGGTAATAACAGTGAACGAGGATACCTCAGTGGTTGATAAGACTGATGAAGATGAAGTGACGGTCGATGTAACGGATGTAACGGAAGATAATGGAGGAGCTGGGGTACTTGAAATCACAGATACAGCTGATGAAGTTTCTGGAGTAGATGAAACCGTGGAGACTGAACCTGTAACCGACGCAGAAGATGAACTCGATGGTGGTAGAGTTTCTACCGACGATGAGGAAGGTGAAGACTCAGCATTGGTGCCTGTGGAGAGCGTAATCAATGAAGAGCTACTTGACAATGGCGCAGACGATGAGGAACCGATCAATGAAGATGAAGTACCTGATGATGCGGAAGAAGCTGAAGAGCTTGACAACGAAGATGAGCTGCCGATCAATGAAGACAACGAAGCTGAAGAAGATGGAGTTGAAGATGATGAAGCTGAAGATGACGAAGCTGAAGATGATGAAGCTGAAGATGACGAAGCTGATGATGACGAAGCTGAAGACGATGGAGCTGAAGATGAGGATGAAGGTGATGATGACGAAGCTGAAGACGATGGAGCTGAAGATGAGGATGAAGGTGATGATGACGAAGCTGAAGACGATGGAGCTGAAGATGAGGATGAAGGTGATAATGACGAAGCTGAAGACGATGGAGCTGAAGATGAGGATGAAGGTGATGATTCAGCATTTGTAACAGTAGACAATGTAGTCAATGAAGAGCTACTTGAGATTGGTGCAGAAGATGAAGTACCTGATGATGCGGAAGAAGCTGACGAGCTTGACAACGAAGAAGAGCTGCTTATCAAAGAAGACGACGAAGCTGAAGACGACGAAGCTGAAGACGACGAAGCTGAAGACGATG
>JAJLSW010000053.1:0-29462 GCA_030567875.1 Wenyingozyma nitratophila | reverse complement strand
AATATGGGATGATTCAAATAAAACGATAAACAATGAATGGATATCGAATGAAATGGGAGATAAAAGACTGGGCGAATAGAGTTTCAAGATGATGATGGTTGAATTTAAAATGTGGGAATACAAAAGAAAAACAAAAAAAAGTGTAACGGGAGATTAAGTATTAATCCCTGGCTTTATGTTCCTTTTTTCGATTTCTTCCCTCGCTCGAAAACTCGCTAAATGAAATTTTATCAGCCAAATTGATTAGGGCTCGTTGGGAGTGAAACGGATCTCAAATGAAACGAAACTGCGCACTTACTGCACCGTCCTAAAAATTTGTGTGACTGGCTGCTTTTGCTGCTGTGCGTGAGGTCCCGCTCGCTATTTGTTGCTGTGTAATGGAGATAGATATACTCTAGACACGTATGAATAGATATATCGGTATATATATATATGTGTGTGTATATATATATCGGTGTGGTGTGGTGACGGAATTATCAACGGTGGGGAAGATATTACTGATCGTGCTCCTATTATGATTGAAAATGTAATATCCGCTGAAGAAGATGAAAGAAATGTGGAATGAAAGAAAGAAGTAAAGTGAAGTAAATTGATGAACAAACAAAGAAACAATTCAGAGGCGGATTGATCAGTTGAAATATAAAGCAATTTACAGAGAAGGAATGTGTAAACTTTTTTAATTCAAGCAAAAGATGCAATTTCTCTTAGATGTAAGCTATACGCGGCAACCAGTAAGCGGATACTTAATGCAAAGGTCAGGGCAGGGACACAGGAATTAAGATATATATTTATATACATATATATAGATAGATATATTTAGATATATACTTAAGATAAATAAATATACACACACCACATTTAGATTCAAGTATATGTTACGTAGTCTTACCCATCGTATATTGATTGTCGGTTGGTTATAAGCTTGATGCTTGCATAATACATGGGTTAGATACATCGAGGCTTGGTTCAAAGTATATATAAATATATAAAGAGATGGCTAATGTGGTACCTCTCATTTCAAACTCACTTTGCAAATCTATTGGTCCACAGATAAACCAAGCAGCAACGAGACTTAAATTTTCCTGTTAAGTACTTGGTACCAAGACTAAAAAAAAATCCTATTATAAGCCAAATAGGGTGTTGCTCTGGCTCTTTACTTGTCATTGAATACCTATTGTTATATATATATATATATATATATATATATATATAAATATCTGTCTATGTATATATATTGATATAGGTATAGATATAGCACGTATCACTTTCAAGTTATGGGACCCTATAGTGAAATTCACACCATTTGTTGTCACATGGGGTATTTCACGATTTGTATTTGGTCCCCCCTAAAGCTCAAAATACCCGGGTATTGCTCGGTAGAAATCACCACCAAGTTATACTAAAATGGAGCTGCATATAAATTTCAAGTTACTTTTCTACCCCAGCCCCTATATTATATGTAACCTGTTGGATTGCTTGACAGTTTTTGCCACTTAATCTACTAGACTTCTCGGAATCGATCACTCACATAATTCATAGTAAATTCCGAGCAAGATACTCTGTGGTGCGACCAACGCGATGACAAGGGAGGACAAATTAAATTTAATCGTGGTATGATATCTACATCTTCTCAAGCGTGTTTGTTTATTTATTTTTCAGCTGATAATAAACTTTTATCTTTTCATTTCTCTATTTGTATATATAGACACTGATTCACGAGTTTATCTGAATTTATAAAATTGCTCGTATAGAAATTTTCAGTAGGCTAGACTCAATATTTGTCTTCAACCGGAAGCGAGCAAGTGGCCCAGCCCAAAAAAATATTATCTGTAAGCGCAAAATCCGTAACACTGATAGTTCAAACAGTGAAATTCTTTATATGGTGAGAGGATGCTCAGCAGAAACTAAAACTACTCTACAGCGCAGCATTGCATACGCTTCGTAAATTTTACAATGATTTTGCAAAATTTAGCTGCAGATATAATGCAAGGTAGTGCGCCTACTTGCACGAGGGTGCGTATCGGTGCATGAAAGCTTAAACATTTCTGTAACTTACATGTTACTATGCACATAGCCGCGGATCATTGCAACAAGTGAAACTAAGTTATTTGATAGGTATTTGTGTGGATAAATAGCTAGACTAAGGATCGTAACTCGCTATTATAATTGCCCCTTTCTTGGCTTCCAGTACAGAAACTAGTGTCTTGGATCGCTGGTCGCGTCATGAGATTGCAGACTATCATAAACGAAAAGCGATTGTAGATAGATCTCCCATCAATAAGATATGTTGAGATGAATCATGTGTGTAAAGTATACTCCGCCTATGCGTCCTATGAGCCACCGAGCGGGCTTAAACGACTATTTCTCAGACTTTCTAAAATGAGATACGTCATTCACTATAAATGGATTTTGTCTCGTTCGCTTTTTTCCTGTACACATCAGTTATAGGAACATATTACTATTCGGTATCAAAGAGTCGACTGATATTCGATCACTAAAAACGGGCTAACAAGGCTAAGAGTGAATTTTGTTGAATAATACATTGAAAACTTTGATAACCTATTACTTTATGGTGTGCAGTATAATATATATAATATCATGAGACATTTCATCTTTTTCAGGTTAATATTCTCCGATTATCTATAATCATAACTTTTATTTTTCAAGCTCTCTCTCCCTAACTATTGTGTCATTGGACGCAGATATGTCTTTATCCTTGGTATAGATTTGAATCATCCGGCCAAATTTACACAGCAAGGCCAACCGGCAGCAAATGTAAAACAGAATTTAGATAATTAGAGAGAGCAAATATATATATTTACCTATCTATGGATCTATACATTCAAAAACATATCTATCTTATCCAGAAGGGGACCCTAGAGAAAGAAACACGTTGTACAGATTTTAAGGGTTTGCACATCACAGAATCCCGCGGTTTCATCAACAGCCCAAATTCCAGATCACCTCTCATGGTACGTACCTTTTCACCGTCGCTGAACCCGATCGACTGTGGGTCGATTTTCGTAGCTCTCCGGGGTATTTCATCCATTTTCTGGTGTACGGTTTCTTTTCAACCTCCACTATTTTTTTCCACCGTGCGAGACACTTGCAAAGGGCGTGATTTGGTGTCATGATAATGACTACAAGTTTGGCTCTTATAAATATGCTATTTTGCTCAAATATCTAGACAAATAGCATATACCACACCCATATCTACGAAGGCACTATCTTACAATGTCACTGAAGCTAGAATTACCTTGGTAAGTCAAGATCATTGTCATCTCAAGTATTCGTTCTGCGTGACGCGTTCCACATACTAACCAAATGAATTGAATATAGGGTTGAAAAGTATCGTCCTACTGTATTAAAAGATGTTGTTGGTAACCAAGAGACAGTTGAGTCACTGAAAAGAATTGCCAAGGATGGTAATATGCCCCATATAATTATTTCCGGTCTACCAGGTATCGGTAAAACCACTTCTATTCTATGTCTTGCCAGAGAATTACTAGGTGATTCATTATTGAAAGAAGCAGTCCTTGAATTAAATGCATCAGATGATCGTGGTATTGATGTCGTCAGAAATAATATAAAGCAATTTGCTCAGAAGAAAGTTAACTTACCTTCAGGTAAACATAAGATTGTCATTTTAGATGAAGCTGATTCTATGACTCCAGGTGCTCAACAGGCATTGAGAAGAACAATGGAAATTTACTCAAATACTACAAGATTTGCATTTGCTTGTAATCAATCGAATAAGATCATTGAACCTTTACAAAGTAGATGTGCTATATTAAGATACAATAAACTAGCTGATGAAGAAATACTGAAGAGACTCTTAGAAATCATAGAATTAGAAAAAAATATTGAATATACATCTGATGGATTGGAAGCCTTAATCTTTACAAGTGAAGGTGATATGAGACAGGCAATCAATAATTTGCAGAGCACTGTAGCAGGATTCAAATTGGTCAATGGTGAAAATGTTTATAAAATTGTTGATTTCCCTCATCCATTGATAATAAGAAAGATGATTTTATTCGCATCAAATGAAAACAATATAGATAAAGCATTAGGAATATTAGATTCATTATGGTCAAAAGGTTATTCTGCCATTGATATAGTATCAACTTGTTTCAAAGTTTCGAAATCAATCTTCCAAGTTGAAGAGTCAAAAAGACTAGAAATTTTGAAAATAATTGGTTTCACTCATATGAGAGTACTAGAAGGTGTTTCAACGTATGTCCAATTATGCGGTATGCTTGCTAAGCTCTCTAAATTGAAGTAATTAGAGTTGTCACCAATATTTATTTATTAAATCAGTTATGTACAATTATTTGGGTCAAATTTGAAAACTTTTCTAGCATAATATAGATTTCAATCTTATCTGTCAGTATAAATATATATTACAAACTTTACTAAACCATATACCTTGTTTTCTTTTGGTCTGTATTTTCTTGGTGGCCGTCTTCAAAATCAATGACAGCGACAGGTTTAACGTTTTAGTTAGAGACTTGAACAGTTAACTTTTGTTAAGAACAAATTCTAAAATTGGAACTTCGCTCCATATTATGTATTCGGTTGATTAGTATTATATTTCAAAAATACTGGGCAGTCATTCAGAATAAGTTCCTATTAAATAAGCGATTAGTAACTTATAGCAAACTTTTGATGACTCTTTTCAAAAATATTTGAGTTTTAGTATGAACTTATTGGAGAATAAAGCAATTCCAATGAGCGGTAAAATCAAATTCGAGTCAGGTCTGTCCTAATTTAGGAAACAAATAAAAGGATTTGCGCCAGAAAATATAGAAGCCACTAGCATGCCCACAGGTTTTTCTCGAGGAGACCCGTCATAAGTAGCTTGTTTAAAGTGTTCAGAATGCTTTCAATCTGGAATTTTTGGGAGTCTTTCCAGTGGTATTGTATATTGAATATCTACTCAATCGCTTTGCTGAAACTTATAATTTATTTGCCTTTAAAAAAGGCTAAACAAGTGCGATCAAAATTTCAGCAGTAATGAAAAAAAAATCTTGAGTGAGGCAGAAGAATTCATCCTTAAAAATCTACTAATGAATAATCTGCAATGACTGTAAGGTAATAGGTTAAAATATGTATCTGTGATTTGCTTACCATCCTGCGCATATCTGGACAGAAACTTGTACCAAGCCGACTTGTGTATATGAAATATCAGGTTGTTGGATAGACGATGAACGCATGCGTTTCATAGTATATCTTCACCGATAATCGCCTCTATAATTTTCAAAAAATAGCGGAAGTGATATTGTTTTGCTAGCTGATAATATGAAATTGATGGCCAGTTGATTGTGGCTTTATTATTGACGTAGCATTTGAAGAGCCAAGCAAAATCTTGTTATGAAGCACATTCTCCCTGATCTTTTTCGTGCTTCCATGAGGTTTTTTTCAAGATAGTCTTGTATAAGACCCAGGATAGAGCAATGTATCACCCCGACTATCAGCATGCCAACCACATGAATACAATAAAAACCCATCGTTTGCCATCTATTCTAATACAGATGTAGAACATATTGAGTGTGTATTTGACCTAATGAATAATTATGTCTAGTAATGAAATTCCTGCTCGAGTTCTGACTTGATTTTCAGCAACATGATTTGTTTGCTGAAAGGGTGTGATAATTTCGGCAACGGAATCCTAGAAATGTTTTCGGTAAATACATATAACGAAATGAAACCTCTTTTTGTATTCATTTCAAGGTCCTTGTTGAGGATGTGAAATTGTTGACATCATAGTCAATAATATCTAAGGCAGTGTACATTGTACAAGTGAGATTCATCCTAATGAATTTAACATTTTTATGCACACTAAATACTCAACTGAGATTCAGTATTGCTATGTCGTATGATGAGTTAGTTACAACTGTTGGACGAATCCGGTATCTCATACTAA
This sequence comes from Wenyingozyma nitratophila, assembly GCA_030567875.1. Lineage (NCBI taxonomy): Eukaryota > Fungi > Ascomycota > Pichiomycetes > Pichiales > Pichiaceae > Wenyingozyma > Wenyingozyma nitratophila. Next base: position 23,536 of record JAJLSW010000053.1, on the reverse strand, counting down.
AATAAGTCAAACCTCAAACACTAGGTACACTACTATTTTCATTTTCTCATGAATATCATAACCTGAAATTATATTCACACATTAATAGATATCATTTACTATGATATATATTAAATTATACAGTTTCAAAGTGATTATCTTGCATTATCTATCAATATATGAAACATAACATGCATTCAGGATGCATAACCCTGTATCAATCATGTTTCAAAAGTATCTACTCCAATAATATAAAAATCCACCAATAATCCTCTTTCATCGGATTATTCAACTATCAAAGTCTTTTACATTCTTTAAGTGTTATTTATTATATATAAAGTCATACCAAATATAACCCCTTATCAAATTAACTCACTCCAATCGATATGTCTGACGACGGCTCAATCTCTACTTCAATTATTAATTCTTTAACTAATCTTCACTTTGCTGAAGGTTCTGTTGCGTCTGATGCCAGCCCAGGCACCGACCCTCGACTAGATGGCTTTGCTCATTAGCAACTTAAATTCGCTAACTCATTGGTCATCAATTTCATCTACTCCTATAGGGTACCTCCGATACAAACATATATAAGTACCTAAGGATTTCCTTCTGGTACACTTTTACATTAATATAGAGTTTAATAAATTGACAGTCAATACATTAACTTCTCTGCTCGTATTATGTCTGATCTATCTGATAGCGTCAAGATCAGAATTGCTGAACTCCGACAGGTTACGAGATCCTTTGCGGTTATCCACGAATTCAATGAACAAGACAAACTATCGTCTGCTGGCAATTACCGCTCTTGGCTTGCAATTTTGACTTATACGTTACCATCACTAGGTTGTGGCGTCGCCGAATTTTTCTCCTCAGGGATTGTTCCATTCACTAACCTAACGGATGCTGAGGGGTTTGCTTTACGTCTGAAATACGATGAATTCTTACAAATTATTTTAGCGCATACAGTTTTACACAGTATTCTTGAGGAACTTGATCACCTTGAAGGGTATGACTTGCTTCAAGAACTACATAGACGTTATTCTAATCCAGACCCACGTACGGTTTACCATGCGTTTTGTCAATTATTTGATCCTCCTAAGTCTGCTCTTGAAGTTGACACTAGATTTACCGACTTTGCTGAAAATTTTGGATCAGCCATGCCATCCATTCATCAATGGTTTGGAATGTGGATGCTTCACCTTCATCAAAACCCTAAAGCGGAAAACTACTTATTCGCTGCTGCTGGTAATGATTTGTCCGCTATTACTATTGACAAGGTGACTGAAACTATTTCCTCTTACTCCAAAGTTACAGCTCCTGGTATGTCATCTGGTCCACCACTAGCTCTTGCTGCTCCCAGAGCTGTCTTTCCCAAGAAACATTCTTCGAAGTACAAGAAGAAGTTGATTTGCACTAGGTGTCAAGCTTCCGGTCATTCATCTTCAGTCTGTTCTGCTCCCAAACCTATTCCCTCCAGAGAACGAGCCCAAGCTACTTCATCAGATTCACCTTAAGCTTGGGGCTTCTTCTGATGCCACGGATACCACAAATTATTGGCTTGACTCCGGAGCTACCAGAAATGTCTCCAACAATAAAGCCCACTTCGACACCTTCACGCCTTTCACTGGTTTTCTTGGCGGTGGAACAAAGAGGAGATACTAAAAAACCATTTTATAGTAAACGCATAACTACATATTAAAACAACAATCATCACAGTGCTCAGAAAACACCTAGAACTATCCAAACAAGATTGATTATCTACTCATTCAAATACATATTCTCTAGAAAAAGAGGTTCCCTTGTAGTGTATATGTCTTTTTTGAAGACTAAATAAATTGTAGCCAATATTGTTTAGGATGTTGAATTGTCAACATCATAGCCAAATATATTCAAAGCAGGGTATATTGATGCGATTGGGGCATTTCATCAAACCACTGTCCCTTATAACTCCTATCAAAATGGTGTTGCTGAAAGAATGCATCGAACTATCACTGAGAAAGCTAGGGTGCTATTAATGTCCTCCGGTCTTCCAGAAAAATTTTGGACTGAAGCCGTCGCGACGGCTGAATTTTTGATCAATCGGGCATTCCATTTACTCGTTGGCATGGCCATTCATTCCCCTAACTACAAAATGTTTCAACCATTTGGATGTCGTGGGTTTGCTTACATTCCATCTCCACTACGTTCTTCTAAGTTTAGTGCCACTGCTGTTCCAGTTGTTCTCGTCGGATATTCTCCTCATCAAAAGGCGTATCGTGTTTATGATGTTCAACAAGATAAGATCTATGTCTCTAATCAAGTGAAGTTTCACCCCAAGGTCTTTCCATTCAAAGTCCCCTCCGAAGCTGAATCCACCACTCCATCCTCTGCCGAATTGTCGTCTTCCATCTTTCAGATAGCTCGTGGTATCCGTCCTTCCACTGTTGATATTACAGCCCCTGTGTCTGTCTCCACATTACCCATCAATACTGATGTATCCTCCACTTTGCCTGAGTCTTCTGGGTTGATTGATCCCGTTGTCATCTGCGATGACTCGTTTTCTCCTTCAAGTGTGTCTGACTCCACTTCAGAACTACTTCCACGTGTCTCTTCTCCAGTATCTTAGAGTTCAAATGATTCCATTTCTTCTGACGAAAATTCCGAGTCTTCCCTTGGTGCGTCTCCAGCTTCTGTTCCAGATCCTACTGACATTCTTGATCTTCAGTCTGTCAATACTATTCCTGATCGTTCCACAAAACCCGTCGAGTCCTCTCTTATTCCTATAATTCCCTCTTATCGTCGCTGGAATTTTCCGCTTAGTGATGGCAAAAGGAGACCTCGTCCAACAAATATAGCTGCTGACGAAGATCTGATTCAGTCTCTCAACTCCACTGGTCTCTTTGCCATTGCTTATTCTGCCATTCTGGAGTCTGATACTGTCTCTTTACCCACCACTGTTGCTGAAGCCTTATCTTCTCCTGACTCCTCTAACTGGCAAGTTGCCTTGGATGCTGAAATGAATGCTCAGCATACTAATCAGACCTGGTCTCTTGTTGATCTCCCCGCTGGTCGCCGTGCTATTGTTCATGGTCTTGACTGTACTGAAACATTTAGCCCCGTCATCAGATATGACAGCATCCGCCTCTTACTTGCAATTGCCTCCCAATTCCACATGATGATCCATCTAATGGATGTCACCACAGCTTTCCTCAATGGAACTCTACATGAAGAGATCTATATGAAACAGCCCCCTGGCTTTGTTGCTCCTGGACAGGAACATAAAGTTTGCCGCCTCCACAAAAGCCTGTATGGTTTAAAACAGTCTCCTTTATGTTGGAACCAGAAGATTGATTCCGTTCTTCTATCTGCTGGATTCCAAAGGGCTGTCTCTGAATATGGAATGTATGTTACTCGTTCACCTTCCGTCGCCCTTATCTTATTGGCCCTCTATGTGGATGATCTCCTCATTGTTTCCTCTGATCACTATGCTATTCCACAGATCAAGAAACTCCTCTCTCACCACTTCAAGATGAAAGATCTTGGTCCTGAGAAAACTTTTCTTGGTATGGAAGTTCTTCAATCTTCGGATAAGATCTCTGTCTCTTTGAGACGTTATATCCACAACATGTTGGTTGATTTTGGCATGGAATACTGCAATCCTGCTTCCACCCCATGTGCCTCCAAAACTGTTCTTTTTGACGATCCCTCCACTCCGCATCTTCCTGATCCTTCCACTTATCGTAGTATGGTAGGGAAATTATTATTTGCAGCTAATACTGTTCGTCCTGACATTGCCCTTGCTATGTCTAGCTTGAACAGATATTTGCAAACTCCAAGAATATGTCATGAAGCTGCAGCAAAGCATCTACTACGTTATTTGAAAGGTACCAGAATTTGGGCTCACCTATTCACATGATGATCATTTTGACCTTAGAGGTTATAGTGATGCTGATTGGGCAGGAGACAAAGACCACAGAAAATCTACTACTGGCTATGTTTTTATGCTAGCCAATGGCCCCATCACTTGGAAATCCAAGAAACAACAGACAGTTGCCCTGTCATCCACAGAAGCTGAGTACTTGGCGTTATCCGATGCTGTTAAGGAAGTTCTATGGTTAAAACAATTGACCAAACAATTAAATGTTAAAATTAGAACTCCTCTAGGTACACTTTTACACTAACATATAGAGTTTTATAAATAAACAATCAATTTATTAATATCTCTATTCTTATTATGTCTGATCTATCTGATAGTGTCAGAACCAGAATTACTGAACTCCAATAGTAACTCCTAGAGATGTTGAATTGTTATAGCTGACAGGAGTTACCTATTTTAGTAACTCCTGTAAACAGAAAAGAATATTCTGATAAAGTTGAAGTGCTATTGCTAACAGGACTAAGTAATTTCAACACTTAGATCCATTAAGATTGCTCAGCAGAGGTCGGAAATAAGTATAAAGCTTTGAAAATCCGCATATATATATAGCGAGGCCTGTATGGATATTTTTCTAGATTATTGGCAGTTTTGATTGTGAATTTTTGAGCCACTCAAAATAGCAAATAAGGTGATTTCATGTATGTTATATATGAAAGAGGTAACGTTGTATATGTTTAGCTACGAAAATTGATGGATTATAGGTGCCTTTGTTGAGTTTCGTGGGGTCTCTCTGGGTCAGTCACAAAAATTAGAATTTGATCTAACCCAAGAACCAAATGCCCAATCAAATCAATTTTCAACGTATGATATACTAATACCATTGTTAGCAAAAAATGGCACTCAAGTATGGTATAAGAAGATGGTACCAGTACACAAAATGTAAAATTGAAATAACTTCTTACCCAGACAACGAAATGAGCTCAAAAGTAGACTAAACAATATATATTCGCTTGGACTTTACGGAAAATGGCATTTGGAAGACTAGTGCAATCTTTCCGCTCATAAACTTGATGGCAATCTACTACCAATAAGCCACTATCCACGAACAATCTTACCGGTAATTCCCTATAACCGACCATGTATTAAATATGTTGTAGTTCAACAATTATGATGGTGACGTTTTCAGATATATTTGACATGTTAAATATAGAGAAGATAATATTGATTGTTGATTTCTAATCCTCAATAGATAATGTAAAAGTGTACCTGGAGGAAATCCTTAGGTACTTATATATATATTTGTATCGGAAGTATCTTGCAGGAGTAGATGAAATTGCTGGCTAATGAGTTAGTTAATATCAATTATAACTAACTCATCATACGCCATGGCAATCTTAGATATTGGTTTGAATACATTTAGTTAGAGTGCATAGGAATGCCAAATTCCTTAAGATGAATTTCACTAATACAATGTACACTGCCTTAAATATCTTTGGCTATGATGTTGACAATTTAACATCCTCAATAACAGCCTTCGCCATATATACCTGGCGGTGATGTTGGCAAATCCTGTTCTTCGCTTATGCCTGTAACATTAACAGGTTTCGAAGGATGCTAACACACTTTTGCCTAAAGCTGCGGCCCCAAATTTGCAATTTATGCCGCACCCGTACACCCACCCGTACCCAAACCCTACATTAGAACAGTACTATTTACCTAAAAGATCATTTTAGAAAAGTTTGCAGGCCCAAAAGAAATTACACAAAACTAAAAAGTGCTAAAACTTGAAAATAGCCAACAATCGCTTATAATCTCAGTGCACACAAAACTAGCAACCAAAAGCCAAAAAAGCTGTGAAACGCGCGAAAACAATAGTTATCCGAAAATGAAGTGCGACTCTCAAATCTAATGATTCGCTACAAAGGCAAAAATAAACAAAGAAATCTAGCTTTTTTGTTCGACACGGATGTTATCTCCAAGTAACAAGCCAACAGAAGTATCAATTGCTATCGATAGATTACGATCAATTAACTACCTGCCCCATCGCCTATTAATACAAGAGTTACTACATAGAGCTCCGCTCTATATTCAAGATAAGGAGAGTGTTAGTTATGAAAGCTTATAAAATGAGGTACTGCAGCAATGTCTTATTAACTTCATAACAGTGAATATTAGCTTTTGGAGACAATGCGAAAGTAGAATAGGATAATGTACTACTACATCAGTGAGTATACTCTATGAGTAACGGTTCACGTATATACTATCGGCAGCATGCGATCTTAGAATGTGATGGTGATACTTTTCAATATAAAAGGTTACTGAATCAGTAGCTAGGTTACTCTGAGTTGAACCCTGAATGGTTGTGGTGCGTACCACCTGTCCCTTATTAACTTCTGCTGTGGCATTTATAATTAGGAATAGTTTATTCCGCTAACGTATGTTGAAGAATTATCAGTTAGGGTGCAGGTTTAATCGACGATTCCATGAGATGTTGAATGATGGTTGTTATCAAATTGTATACCTCGACATTTCATTAAAGGTGGGCTTTAATATTTTCACTTTTTCCTAATCAACGCTTTCTCGATTAGTTTTGAATTTCCTAATTGTTCTGTTTTTTTGTATTTTGATGCACTTTTGGGTATTTGTTGAACTTCGCACGCATTCGAGAACTCGCGAAAATGATATGAATTTGTCTTATTCAAGTATTTTTTATGTTGTGTGAGCCAGTTGCTTTTTTGAGAGAGCACGTGATACACATCTGTGCACCGTTCTAATATCTATTCTTATTCCCAGATGATTACTAACTATATCTCTGAAACTTACACTTGGTTCTAATTAGTGAAACAAGACCCCTGATATACTGTTAGCTCATACTTTGGATCATCAGGAGCATAGATGAGCGTTGCGTTTGGTGACATTAAAAACAAACCTTGGTGTATCTATTTTGAGGATGTGAAATGGTCAAGATCATAGCTAAATACATTTAAGGCAATGTGTTGAAGATTAGAAATAGTCAACTTCACAGCGCAATATATTTGAGGCAGTGCATTTATGATAAAGTGATACTTTATCCTAGATAAGTTTCATCTACTGATATTCTCCGCTTACTGTTATTGCTGTGTTAAAGTTTATTCACCAAGTCGTTGTGCCAAGTAGCTATGGCAATTCATCATATAATTAGTCATCAATTTCATCTACTCCTCTAAGACACTTCTGATACAAATATGTATTCCTTCTAGTACACTTTTACATTCTTATATAGAGTTTTATAAATTATATACATTGTATTAGTGAAATTCGTCCTAATGAATTTGGCATTCTTAGGCACTCTAACTAAATGTATTCAAACCAATATCTAGGATTGCTATGACGTATGATGAGTTAGTTGCAACTGATATTCACTAACTCATTAGTCAGCAATTTCACTTACTACTCTAAGATACTTCCGATACAGATATATATATAAGTACCTAAGGATTTCCTCCAGGTACACTTTTACATTAACATATATCTTTTATCTCAATATAAACTTAAGTAGTTTTTATATAAACAGATATAGTGAGCATTAAATGGAATCAAAAATGCGATTCAAAAAAAAACAAAAATAGAGTTTTATAAATCAACAATCAATATATTATCTTGTCTATATTCAACATGTCAAATCTATCTGAAAACGTCACCATCAGAATTGTTGAACTCCAACATTACTCGTAATAGTTGAATTTTTTCCTATATAAACTGAAATATTTACCCAGAGATGGAATCTACTTATGAGCAAAGCAAATATAAGGGCTGGTCTTTTTTTTATAGGAAGCTTTGTCAATTAAGTACTATTGTATACTCAGCTTAATCGTGTGCCCTATGGTATTGCTTAGTTAGAAATATAAAAGAGAAAAGTTTTAATATGGTTATTTTTTTTAGAAAATTTAATTTTTTGTATTTTCAGCTGAATTCCTGTTAAACCATCACCCAGTATGACGAAGACAAATATTACAATAATTCAAATGGGTTTTTAGTCCACGGACTTTCCCACACAATTCAATCACCATCAACAATTTAACAAATAATACATTAACATAAACTTACCTTCGGGCCCAACCTACAATATTTTACCATTTATCACCACATCTGGGGATGAAGGACGTTGTTTACACCTCAGTAAATATCGCAACTATCTTTTATCTCAATATAAACTTAAGTAATTTTATATATGTAGTGAGTATTAAATGGAATCAAAAATACGATTGAAAAAAAAAAAAAAACAAACTTTTGCCCTTTGGGACGCTTCTTTTCATTTCATTATGATAGCAAATATAGCAAATAAAACGAGAGTTCTTATTTGACAACTATAGTGATAACATATATCTTCATCTTAGGGAAATCGAGCTTTGGAGCTATATGGGGCAAAATTGGCACCAAGGGGAAGTGCAACCAATCTTGCTGTTTTCGTAGACTCTGTAAATTATCTCAAATGTGCCTGTCGATCTATCTTGCGAAGAACAGGAAGGGTCAGGCTTCGAAAAAAAGACTAATTGAAAATGGCGTGGCGAGTCAAGACAAAAAGTCAATACTCAGCAATATTTGATGCTTCGGGTACCTGTGTCGTATCCCTATCTGATGATATATGCGAAATAATATATGGGCTATGTGATGAAAGAGTGGAATGATATTTCCTAGGTTAATCGTAGGTTTCAAGTGCAATTAGTTAGACGCAGATTGAAAGAATGAATAGCCCCACTTTTATTGACGCGATGGATCACCTTTGATACTCCTATTCTTGAAAATCGGGAAGGAAGATTAGTATGTTTGGTTAATGAAGTTTTCCAGTGGGGTTGGAGGCGTACAATATATTATATGATGTCCTATCTGAGGTTAAGACAGATATTTTAATCGTCGCGTCGGACACACAGCCACGGAAATTATCCTTCTGATTGATCACATGTCGTTCTACAAGCGAGATCAAGAGGATATGATACGAATATACTAGGATTTTTCTCATCTGGATACTTCATGAAATGCCCAAGGAGTGCGGCAATTAGATCTAATAATGGCCCCCTATATGGTATAGCTGCTGCATCAAACATCGCTGTCAATGTCAAAAAGATATACAGTGCCTGAAGGGTCCAAAACGGTCTCTTGAAATGCAGACATATAGGTTACGCTAAGCTGCTTTATTGATCCACATGTTTCTGTTGAAATTAATACCAAATGACAACATCTAGAATTTCATAGACTGTTCTAGAACATTCCATCTAGGTTGCATAGTGATATGTATTCACATTACCTAATTTGGTAATTCCTATCAGCTATATTAATTCAACATCAGCAATATAAATTCCAGTGGAGTTTCCCATTGGTATGTCCAGTTTATATATCTTTATAGTATATAGAAAACTAAGTTTTTGAGTATATTATTATTAATAAGTATGTCTAACAATCAAGTTATTACCGAAGTTAAAACTCAACTTCAACAGTTTCCTCCTCGATTTTTACTCATCGGCACAGACTAGATTGGGAAACATTTACAGGGTTTATAACTTACTGATAAACATTGTAAATTCTGAAATTGACGTTTTCAAGTAGATTAGACATATCAAGTATAGAGGAATCAATATAATGATTGTTATCGTATAAAACTTTATATAGGTGCTTATATATGCATTGATACTAAAAGTACATTAGAGAAGTCGATGCAAACGATGCGGAATTTGTTAGGATAAATTTGGCTTATACATTGTTTGAATATAATTGACTGTGACGTTGACAATATGCAACCCTCAACATCCTACCATACTTTTGTTTACCACGTCCTTTAGTAAAATTATCAGTTAAATTAGCACTCGTACCACCATCTGACAACTCATAATCACGATTTATAACATGATTTCTCAGAAAAGTGATGCCTAATGTCAATATGCGTTGCTCTCCGATGAATAGTGGGATGTTTAGATAAATTGATTGTACTTGTGTCATCTTCAAATATGCGAGGAGTTCTAATTTCAACATTTAATTGTTTGGTCAATTGGTTTAACCATATAGCTCCTTAACAGCAGCAGATAACGCCATGTACTCGGCTTCCGTGGACGACATGGCAACTGTCTGTTGTTTCTTAGATTTCCCAGTAACGGGCCATTGGATAGCATAAAAACATATAGCCAGTAGTAGATTCCCTATTGTCTTTGTCTTCGTCCCAGTCAGCATCACTAGAACCCTTGGGATGAAAACGATTATCATGTGGATAAGTAAGACTAAATTTATTGCTACCTCTCGAATAACGTAGTGGATGTTTTGCTGCGGATTCATGACATATTTTTGGAGATTGCAAATATCTGATCAGGCTAGACATGGCAAAGGCAATGCCAGGGCGATCAGTACTGGCAGCAAATGGTAATTTCCCTACCACGCTACGTTAAGTGGAAGGATCAGCAGGCCCATAGGGTAGAAGCAGGATTGCAATGCCAAAGTCATCCAACTTTTTGGGGATATAACGTTTCAAAGATAGTGAGATCTTTTCCGAAAGTTGATCAACTTTCATCCCTAGAAATGTTCTCTTTTAGAGGAACATGATGAGGAGCAGTGCAAACTGTAGACATGTGACCCGAAGCTTGCTATCTACGGTAAATCATTTTCCTCTTTGGTCTCGAAGAATATTCCTGGAAGAAGAGAGCTCTTGCAGCTGCAGGAGCCAGCAAATTACCAGATCAATTTCAATGGGCTGGACCATTGGAATAAGATGAAATGGTTGTAGTAGTCTTTTCAAGATCACTTACCAGGGGATGGATCATTGGAAAAAGACATAAGGGCTGTAGTAGTTTTTTCAAGATCAAGTGCTGACAGGTCATTACTAGCAGCACCAATCAAATAAGCTTCCGCTCTGGAATTTTGATGTTTAAAAAGCATAAACAGTGCATAAAATTGATCATGAGACATGACACACCCAAAGTTTTCTTCAAAGTTATTCATTGCAATATCATCTTGGGTAACAGTATTCGAAGGATCAAATAATGCAGAGAACGACTTGTAAACAATACCAAGATCTGGATTAGAATAACGTCTATGTATTTCTTGAAGCAAGTCATACCTTTCAAGGTGATCAAGTTCCTCAAGAATACTGTGTAAAACTGTATGCCCTAAAATAATTTGTAAGAATTCATCGTATTTCAGACGTAAAGCAACCCCCTCAGCATCCGTTGGGTTAGTGAATGGAACAACCCCCGAGGAGAAAAATTCAGCAATACCATAATCGGTCGATTGTAATGTATAAGTCAGAATTGCAAGCCAAGAGCGGTAATTACCAGATGACGATAGTTTGTCTTGTTCGTTAAACTTGTGAATAGCCGTAAAAGAGCTCATAACCTGTTGAATGTTTGCAATTCTGATATTGACGTTTTCATATGGATTAAACATATTAGGTATGAAGAAATATATATACTGATTGTTGTCTTATACCGCTCAGAGATAACACTCTATACAAATATATTATAAGGACGTCCTTAGTGGGTACTAATATTATATGCATTGGTATTGCGGGCGAGCCAGTTTGGTTTGCTTCGGGACACTTGAAGGTGCCGTTTGTGGCGAATGGCACCACCGAGAGAGTAGACGGTAAGAAGACGTAGTTCATTAGGATGAATTTGGCCTATCTAATCTTCACTGCCTTAAATAGATGTGGCTGTGACTAGAAAACATGGCACAAATTACATACAACAAGCTATAAAGGACTACAAACGAGAATAAAAGAAACTATAAGTGCACCTAAAAGGGATCGCTCAATAAACGTAGGTGAAGTGGACATTTTTTGTGTCTGTTAAGTCTTTAGCAAATGCTCCCTCTATGATATCTATAGCGATCGAAGTTTCGTCTTGATCATTGAGCAGTCTTTGTTTCTTTCTATTTTCATATTGAACACAGACGTAGTAGCATACACCTGTGAACGCCATTATGACAAAAGAAGCTTCCATTGCATGTATTCCCATAGAATAAGTTGGAGCCTGAGAGGATAAGAAGAAATGAGGCCCGATAATGTTCCCAACAGCATACCAAACAGCAACGGAGACCGACATGAATGTTTTTTTTGTAGAACCTGAAACATTCGAACTGACTAAACCAAGCATAATACACCATGGAACGTTATAGAATCCCATCAAATAAACTCCCGCTAAAGCCGCACTTCTATTCACGGAGGAGTTTATCTTATTAACCATTATTGATCCTGCAAGTGCTGGCAAAGTTGATAATACCCAGAGTAAACATCTGATATTTTTAAACAGAAGACACAATGAAGTAACAATAATTCCACCACCCATAGCGACAGCAGCCTGAGGTGTCGCCATCAAAGTGGTCTTCAAGGTGCTATAACCGAACCCCTTGATAATCAACGCATTGAAATTACTTATACCCGCATTAGTGATCGACTGACAAATAATGAATGCAACTATAATCCAGTACTTTGGATCTATCAATGCTTCTCTGACTTGAGCTTTATCAAATTTGGTAGAGTGAACATCGGTTGATTTGTTTTCAATAACTCTCAAGTAAGCAATCTGTTTTTCTTTTTTATTGAGAAAAATTGAAGACTCTATTGAATCTGGGAAGATAAAGAACAGCAACACAGAATAGAGGACAGTTACAGAACCGTATATCAGAAAGAGATATCTCCATGTAGCCAGTTTTCCTTTTATCAAAGAAACACAATGAGCAAAAACACCACCAAGAATTCCTGCTAAAGTATTAAAGTAAAGTGTACTTCTCAGAGGTTGTTCACTCTTGGTCCACCAAGTACTCGAAATGATAATAAAAGAGGGAAGAATGCATGCTTCAAAGATGCCCAACAGAAACCTAACAGCTGAAAGACTTCCATAGCTGGAACATGCACTAAAGCACATAAGAAGAACACCCCAGCAACCTAGACATATAGATACAAACTTCGCAATTTTGACTCTTGGAAGAAGGAAAAAAGAGACAAATTCACCGAGGAGATAGCCGAAGTAAAATATGGAGGATATATTTGAGTATTGGTTACCAACTAAATTGGTGTCGGTTTTGATTCCCATAACAGCAGAGAATCCTAGTGAATTCTTGTCTAAAAACTCTAAAAAAGCGATTAGAAACATATTTGTAGTGATGAATAGATCGACTTTCCAGAGTACCTTTCTCGTCATTGAAGGATTTTGAATCATTTCGGCTTGTAAATCATTTTGCTCATCAATACTGGAAAAAAGCTCAGAGTGATAACTGGTACTGTCCTCTTTCAACTCCGTAACTTCTCCCGAAGATACTTCTTTATCTTGAATCATAATAGTAAACATTGATGTGCTATATATATATATTGGCTATATCAATGAGCATCTTCATAAACAAAAAACAGGAATCAGCGTCACTTATATTCATTAAGCTTCTGGGAGATAATAAGAGGCAGATGAGTGATTTTAATAGGAATAACATGCTATGTTTACACTAACCATTAGAATTATGTAACGTATATCCGCTCGCTGGTCTGCGTAAGACACCGAGCACTTATCAGCCCAGCCCGACTTGAGGAGTTTTTGTCCGTGTTTCCTTAGATACTTATATGGTAAAGAAGCCACACTATCCTCTTTTAATATTTAGTATTCATTTCTGTTTTGGGTCGTCTAGTTCAGTTGGTAGTGTTCGCAAAGTACAAACAAAATGGTTTCGTCTGATCACTCATATGTGGAAGACGAAAGAAATGCTAACATCAAAATTGGAATTCGTGATGGAGTCTCTCTCGATTTCGAGGTTTTTGCAAGAAGTGAAGCAAAGATATCGGTTTTTGATTCTTCTGTCCTTGTTGGAGATGGCATATGGGAAGGGCTAAGAGCAGTTAACGGTAATGTCAAGTATGCTAAAGAGCATTTGAAAAGATTATACGATGCAGCCAAGGCATTGATGATAGATATTGGGGTAACCAAAGCCGAGTTATTGAGTTACATATATCAGACAATAGATTCGAATGTAGGAATGAATCAATCCTCTGACGTACACATTAGATTGGTTGTTACTAGAGGGTTGAAGAAAACACCCTACCAAGCAAGAAGTGCCAACATTGGTTCAGCTTTGATTATCGTCATTCCGGAATACAAAAAAGTGGATCCATCATCTATAGAAAATGGACTCACATTAATTACTTCTTGGGTTCGCCGAGGGGCACCAGACACAAAAGATGAAATGTGGAATCACCTGTCTAAAGCCACTGATGTGATGGCCAGTATGTCAGCAGAGGCTTCTGGTGCCGATGCAGCTTTGATGTTGGATAGCGCAGGTTATGTTAAGACGTGTAATGCAACCAACTTTTTCATTGTTAGAGATGGTGAGTTATGGACCGCAACAAGAGATTGCCAGATGCAAGGCATCACAAGGCAGAAAGTCATCGACGTATCCAGAAAGCATGGTATAGTGGTAAAAGAAATGAACTATACATTGACAGAAGTATACAGTGCTGATGAAGCGTTTGTCACAGGGACATTCGCATCTCAAGTACCAGTGTCAATGGTTGATATGAGGTCAATTGGAAACGGTAAAATGGGAGCTATGACCAAATTGATCAGTAGATTATATCAAGAAGATTCTGAGTCAGATGTTGCAAAGTCTAGAAAAGAGACCATCAATAATTTGTAAATAAATATATAGTTCAATTTGTAGTGTATGTTGTAACCAATAGCTAGCTGCTCTAGTTGAATCATTACATACTCAACCGAGTGAGACGCTGAAAAGGGCGGGGAATTAACTAAATTCATTGATTCCGTAATCGTTTGATCAATTTTGGGAGCTAGAATTATCCAAAATTGACAGGGTCCAGAGCCGAGTCAAATACATCATCCCTCAATTCTGGATTTCCCGGGACTCGTTCGAACTCACGAATCAAACTGAAAGGGCTGATACCAGACATATTTGTGATATAACTCCAAACGAACTTTTGTCTGCTTTTATCATCTAAAATGGGGGATGCAGAATCTTCCAAGCCGGACTTTTCATGAAAAAAAGGAACCATAGATAATTCTTTATTGTTCAGTTGTGAGAAGGATTTGACATTTTCCCATATCGCCTGGATTATACCTACCAATTTATGTCCTTCTTTAGAGTCCGCTGAAAAGAGAGAAACCAACTTGACTATTTTATCATATATTGCAGTGAACTCGCTAAGATCTACTTGAAGAGCACAACAAGAAAAAAGAAAAGTTATAGAACAGGAGAATAGATTTTGCAACGAACCCCAGCGAAATAGAAGACTATCGGAGTCTACTAATTCATTTTGAATATCAATATACGCTTTTGAATCGTTAAAACAAATTTCAAGATAGGATCTATTCACAATCGGGATGAAAGGAGAAGGGCGTGATAATAACATGGAATATGTACAATACTGAAGCTTCAAAGTCTTGAAAACCCACGGAACATTTGCCTCATAAAGATCAATAACTGTTTCTAGCCAAACATCTAGTTCCTCTCTCAGATCTTCAAAGCTTGAGTAGACAGATTCAATCGCCAATGTACCTTTTCGTCCTCCCTTTCCAGCATAAATACTTTCTAATATGTCACCTGCAAAAGTCATCAACTTGATCAGGAAGAAGAAAGGCTGAAATTTTATTTCATTATAGATGAGAGTTTTTTTCTTTTCGTCATCGTTTAAAGAGTCCAAGATGTCACAATGATTGGGAAGATTGGCATCTATAGCCAAATTTCTAATACTTAAACTCCTACCAGTCTTGACTGCTACCAGTCTCTCAAATACAAAGGCGCACCAAAAAAGTCTATTTCGGTATTCGAGGGCCAATTCATCAAGATCCCATGTAGGATTCGTTCTATGCATTCCAAATCTGATACAGAGAGACATAATATTTCTCGTTAGCAACCAGAGATCTTCCATTATACCAGACTCATTTGATACAATAAACCAGATAGTGAACAATAATAAAGCTTGAAGAGAATTTTCAGTAGGAGAATAGTCCATCGATTCAAAATATTTCAAAGCGGTATTGAAATATTCCTTAGAGGTATTTAGATCTCCCAGCTCTCTGTATTCTTTATTGAATTCACCAACCTTGGATGAAATAGCTAATATGAGAAAAAACACACATTTGTCCAGATGCGATAAGTTTGATATTCCAGTGCCACTATATATCTTCTCTTTGAATTCTCTGATCTCGTCAAATCTGATAATCGGGTAAAATATATGGATACTATCGATGTATATGAAGCATAATTTGTCAAATATGTACTGTCTAGGCAGGTTGGCAAATGAAGTGTCAATGGCGGTTTTATCAAAAGCATGAATGTTGTTGGAATTTGTAGTGTCGTAGGTTATAGAAGATAACTTGGGTGCATAGCTGATAAATTTCAGTTGCTTCAAGAAAACTTTAGTAAAATTTATACCTGACGCACTTCCTATATAATGACTACTGTAGGTGCTATCTCTTGCCAATGACCCTACCTCAGAGAACAAACCATCCAAAGGGTCTATTGTCTTTATATTCTCATCTTTCGTTGAATTATGGTGTAGTTCGTTCGGGGAGGAAATATTACTATGCGCAATTCCATTTCCATTTCCATTATCACTGCTGTGCCCCTTCAGATTGTTGCAATAATCAGAGGAGATTGACAATCGCTGGCTTAATAACTTGTTTTGTCTTTGTAACTCATGAACCACTGAAAAACTATAAGATATCATATCGAGGATATCGCAAGACCTATTAAGTCTTGAACAGTTTGAGCAGACGGGTAGCTTCAAATCACATTTCACTCTTCTCAACCTACAGCAGCTGCAAGATTTTAAAGTAGTGGGTTTCAGTATTGATATTCCTGGATCCATTGCATAGAGTCGCCAAGCTGTTGAGAGTAAACCTACTGTCTTTGTATCTCCAGTTTATAGCCTAGGAGATATATATATATATATATATACATATAGATGAGATGAAACCTTGTGACGCGACGCCAGAGACATGTGCACGGATGGCTGATGAGCAAGAGTGGGAGAGCTCGATTTGTATATAATATATATATATATATATTATATATATTCTTTCGTGTGCCAACAGCAGATCTTGTCTTAGTCGATTGAAGTACATTCATTACAGGAGCTATCGTGGTAAATGATTAGGCATCGCATACAACAGAAACAGCAGCAGCTGCCCCAATTGACTTCTGCAGGAGAAGCAACTGCCCCTTACCATAGTAGAGGAAGTATTTCTCGAAGATCGACCATTTCAAGACACACGAATCGCAGTCAGGAAGGTAGTAGTGGTAATGGTGAGAGCAAATTGAACCATCTTAAGAGGCTTCTGAAACCAGAATGGGAAGTAGACTATCTTGATGAGCTTGTTGACGATTCTCCCGATGTAGAAAATGATGGGATGAAATCTTTAATGATTAAACTGATAGATAAAGAGCTGCCTGAGGACTATCAAACACTACAGGAGTTGAGATATTTGGATACATTGAGGGACGATCTAGACGTTGACGAACAGATATTTGATAAGTTCAATAATTATGGTGAGATAATAAAGAGCTCAAGGGTTTTCCTGAAGCCATTGTTTGATTATATTTCTAAATTTGAGAGAAACTTGAAAGAATTATCGATGGAAATGGAATTTTTACAGAATAGATCAAATACTTTGAATAATGAGATTAAAGATAAAAAATCGATTGATTTAAAGCTGACTCCCATTATCAACGATTTAATTATACCTCCGGAAACGATGAAATCGATTTTCAATGATCCGATTGATTTTGGCTGGCAAGAGAATTTGCGATTTTTATCGGAAAAGTCTGAGATATTTGACAAGTATTCGGAGTCAAATATTAATTTGAAGTCCCTTTTTAAATTGAAAGAAATTTTACATGCAATGGAATTGAAGGCAGTAGAAAGAATTCGTGACTTTTTGATTTTGAAGATTAAACTCCTAAGGAAAAACAACGTTTCATCTCAAGTTGTTCAAAAATCACTTCTCATGGTTAGGGAAATATTCCCCTTTTTGAGACTCAAAAATGAGAAACTATCAAGTGAATTGAAGCAGGCATATTGCTACACTATAAAGTGGTACTACTATCAAAATTTTGTGAAGTATCTCTACTCTTTAGAAAAACTAAGATTGAAAACCCCAGATAAGAACATTATACTGGGTAATTTGATTGATGAAGAATTCAAATCAAGCAGCTATTTCTTTTCAACTTCTAGCTCTTCTAGTCATTTTGGAGCCAAGAGATCTAATGCCCACAATAACTCATCTTCAACATCATCATCTTCTGCAGTTTCAACGAATGTAACCATTAATGAGTATCTCATGCTAAATAATAGAGAGGCTATAATAAATTCCACCGATCAATCTGTGATGCTCGGTCAAATAGCTGAGACGAATCAACAGTTTCATTGGCTAGAAGAAGGCTTCAAAGATTTCAATCAAGCACTTTTGGATAATGTCAGTACTGAGTATCTTTTCTTGAGTGAATTTTTCCTCTTGAACAAATTTGACGAGATTAACGATGTATTCAAGCTGATTTTCCAACCTACATTTCAACTGGGAGTTAGTTATACCAAGTTTTTGATAGAAACTTCCCCTTACGATTCATACGCTGTACTGATATGTATTAGATTATGTCAGAAAATGGAGTATGAGCTTCAACATAGAAGAATACCCGTTATGGAAGATTACCTCAATTTACAACTGATTAATCTTTGGCCTAAATTTCAGTCTTTGATCGACCTTCATTGCGATAGTATTACAAAAATACTATCTTATTCAAACTCTATTATCAACTCAAATTCAAACTTAATCCCACTTCCCATTACTCAACAGTTCGCACTATTTTTATCTGGATTATTAAAATTATCGGTTGGTACCGTTTACGAAATTGAAACGTCTGAACCGCTGACAAATTCAATAATTAGATTGAGAAATGTATTTGAAAATGTATTGACCAAAATCAGTGGCAATATCAATAACGACAAAAAGAAAGAGATGTTTTTATACAATAATTACTTCTTGATAAATACAATACTGAATGAGATTGATGATAGTCAATTGGCCAAAGAAGAGCAAAATCATTTTCAGGCTTTACAGGATGCATACAAGCAATAGGCTAATTTAGAAATGACGGTGATTGTAACCGTTTAATCGTTCCAATTATAATACATTTCTAGTTGAGTGGTAATACAGGATACTTCTTTTGGGCAAATTACTTCATATACCGATATATAAGACGAAGAGAATCGAGTGTAAATAGACACGCATTCTTTAAATTAATTAATTAAAAAAACTAAATAGACATGATTTATTCTTGGGAGATATCCAATGGGGTCAAACGTAAGTATGGCTTGATGATTCTGAATTTTGGGAAGAGAGTTTTGGCCTCATCGTTAGAAACTGATGGGTGAACAATGACATCATCACCTGGAACCCAGTTGATTGGGGTTGTAATTCTGTGCTTATCACCAGTTTGTAAAGAGTCAATAACTCTTAAAACTTCAGCAGTGTTTCTACCAGTAGAAGCAGGATAAGTTAAAATCAATCTGATCTTCTTCTTTGGATCAATAATGAAAACAGATCTGATGGTGAATTGAACACCTTTATCGTCAACATTCGAGGCATCTTGGAAATCAATCATATCGTATAATAAAGAAACCTTTCTCTCTGGATCAGCAATGATTGGGAAAGTTAAATGAGAACCGGTGATTTCATCGATATCTTTGATCCAAGCTTTGTGAGATTCTGGACCATTGGCTGATAAACCAATTAATTTAACACCTCTCTTGGTGAATTCAGGTT
Source organism: Wenyingozyma nitratophila (assembly GCA_030567875.1). Lineage (NCBI taxonomy): Eukaryota > Fungi > Ascomycota > Pichiomycetes > Pichiales > Pichiaceae > Wenyingozyma > Wenyingozyma nitratophila. The sequence continues at coordinate 3,919 of JAJLSW010000053.1, read as the reverse complement.
GGAGTTTAGCAAAAGCACCTAATTCAGTGGTACAGACTGGGGTGAAATCATCTGGATGGGAGAATAAAACAACCCAAGAATCACCAATGAATTCGTGGAAAGAAATTGGACCGTTGGAGGTTTCGGTTTGGAAATCTGGAGCAGTAGAACCTAATCTTAAGGCGTTATTTGGTTTTGGGATTGACATTGCGTTTATGAATATTGATTACAGAACTGAAAAAGGTCAAGACAAGATAAGGTAAAGAGTGTCCATGTTGGGAAGGGGGATTTTCTCTTCACTTTATACCACCCAAGCCTTTGGAGACGACAAAACACCTCTTGATCAAAATATTCAATCAGCTCCAGAATTGATGAAAAATCACGTGAAAAGGCAAAAAAAAAACACACAGCCTTAATAAGCCGAAGAAGTATCCAGTCGCGTCGGAATGTTTTTGGGACGATAGTCGCCAGTTGCATATATATTTCAGCCCAACAACAGGTTTATTGACTTTTATATGTATTTACACATATTTATATATTTAATGGTTTTTATTTCCATCCACTCTTTATCAACAGGCTCATAGATATACCCATGATCAGTAAGCTGTCATTCTTCCGACTCCCGGACGACAAAGTCCAAATAGTCTTCCCCCTTACCAATCCCAACTTCAGATAGGGTCTTCGCCTCAGGTACTTGACCATCGTAGGGATCCATCTGCAACTTGAGCAGTTCTTCTGGCGTGAAACTGTTATAATAGTCTTTTGTGTCAGTATCTGAGGCCCCAGTTATTGGGAAAAAGAAGCATATAATATAGTATGAGGCAAAAGCTATACCAAACGCAAAGAACGTATCTCCGTAGAAAAATTTGGCTATCCCATCGTTATTTGCCAATTTCGGATTAACGGAGTTTGCAATCCCAGGCAAACCTGGAGCCATCGCCAAGATGAATGACACCACCGCTCTAAAATTCACACCATATGTGTAGTAATAAATTCCATTCTTATCCAAAGTGAAAGTATCTGAGATCTTATAATTTCCCTTTCTTATCAAAAAATAATCACAAATGATTATGGTTATTATTGGCGTCATAACAACACCAAAGGAACTCATCACAGACAAAAATACAGAAGAAGAGTTATAAAAATTCCATGGTAGACAAGCCCAGGACAATAAGCCTGTGATGATTCCGCCTCTTGTAATATTGATATACCTTGGAAATACCCCCGCAAGGTCCATACCACCAGCAAAACCATAGTTGATAGAGGTCGCCGATAATTGCGAAAGGAAAACAGATATAGAACAGAAAAACACAGCAGCTCTGGCCTTTGACGTATACCCATCAGATAACCAAAAATCATACAGCTCATTTGGCATCCAATACTCGTTGCCAAATGCAGCTTGACAGGAAGAAGCCTGAACGATTCCCATGATGGGAATGACTGTAGTAGGAATAGTTAAAGCTAATGTAGTTCCAATTGTAAGTTTTAAAGAGCTGCTAGCAAACCTCGAGTAGTCTGACTGGTTTGTCGCACTAGCAGAAATGGATCCAAACCAATAGCTGATGGTATATATCCACATCCAAGCCCTTTCGCTTCCTTTTAAAGAAGTAGGAGTCGAAAATAGATCGCCAGAACCGCCTTGCTTAACGGCCCATATACACATTCCTAAGAACGTAAAAAAGCAAAACAAACAGGAAATTAGAACCACAATATTCATTCTTTCAGGCTTCATTAGAAAAGTGAACAGACATATGAACTGAAAAACCACAAATCCAATGAAGTCTCTTGTATTCATAGCCACCGAGTCTGGCAAAGTATTTTCCATGGAGTAATAACTATAACTCCAAGAACTTAATATCGAGCTCATGGCCAATCCCCCCAGCCATGCACTCGACGCGTAGTTGACAATCGATAATAGAATTCTAACAACAATACCAATTGAAGATCCGTATATGCCAAACACAATTCTTTGGCAAATTGTATAGCCAATATGCCATTTTGTACCTGGATAAGAATTGGCCAAAGTGAAAGCAAGTGTTACCAAGTTTCCTAACACTAGTCCTCCCATCAATTCACCGACGGATAGACCTAGGCCAAGCATGGAACTTCCCGTAATCCAAGTAACTACATTAATCGAAGGTATCCCCCAATACCCAAAATTTGATAGTACACCCCATACTCTACGATGTGATGGAATCGGTTCTAGATCTGGATTTTGTAGAACTGATAGTCTATGGGCCTTACCCTCCAAACGTGGAACCTCCAACCATTTGAAAAAATCTTGAATTCCAGACATGCCAACTCTCTTGGGTTAGATCAAGAAACTTCAAAATAGGGAGAAATAGCTAATCTGACGATCTGCTAAATGGGGATTTTTGAAGAGTCTCAAAGATTCAATCTAAAGGAAAAGACAAATGTATCAAATACTGCCGGTGTATTTTCAGTGGTCTATTTGATCAATAACAAATCACGCTCCTAAGACTTATACAGGTCTATCTAGAAAGTAAAAATAAATAAATACATAAACAAATATATATGCATATATATATATATGTATGTGGGACTCTTGCTGCCGGTGCAAAGGCTATTAGTTTTTTTCAAAACTTCCGCTTCGAGTCAAAAAAAAGAACAATAGACTTTATTCAATCTTGGGGTTTCCATATCTATGCAGACATTCGTAGTCAGATATTTTTCATATATATAGAACTCGACGTTTTTTACATATATATATATATATATATATATATATAACGCATATAGATACTCAACTATATATATATATATATAACGAATTGTATAAGTATGTGGATATATAATTGTGAGCTTGCCTCTTTATCTATTTTCTAACAATATCCAATATATTCCTCGTATTTCGCTATATAGGAGTCACTCTATCAGTTATCATTGATGCCGATTTCATATATAAGACAGTAAAAACTTATACAAGGCTGTCTTTTTCCAACAACAGCAGAATGAACGGCACGTTACTTTTTATAGGGAAAAATTCGCTTTTACAAGATCAAGTTACTAGTAATATAGTATTGATAACATAGTATTGATAACATAGTATGATAACATAGTACGTAGTATTGGTAACATAGTATCGGTAAGATAGTAATGGTAATATAGTATTCACGGTTGTTACAGGAGAAAATCTGAGAAATCGCAGCTTTCTCGAGCTTTCAAATATCGAATCCATAAGGAGAAAACAATGATAATATGTTGAAAAGAAAGACATGGCTTCGAAAGCGAAGGCTATCTTTATAGTCTTAGGAAGGGGGGGTTGAAAAACCATAAAGGGAAGTGATTTGAATTGAGAAAAGACTGAAGAAACTTTTCCAATTTTGCGTTAACAATTAATCAAAACAAAAATATAACCTAGGTTGTTATAAAAGAAACACAGTCAGTAGTAAAAATATCAGTGATGTTTTCACTTCTAAAATATTAGCTGAAGCTTCGTAATTTGAAGCAGGTGTCGTAGAGATTTTTGCGCCAGCGCTTGAAGACTGGCTCACCGCAACAGTCGAAGTCAGCAAGGATCTGCTGTCTGGATTGGTATGAACAATTTCCGTCAAATAGGAAGTTAGAAACGAGGAGGAAATTACAGTTACAACGCTGTTTGAGGTGTAAGTGATTGGTCCTGTCACAGTTGTGGTAAACGATCCGGTCCATGGGATGGTGGTTTGACCTTCTGGAATCTCAACAACATCGCCTGTAGCGGTATATACCGTTCCATCTGAAGTGTAAGTGATTGGTCCTGTCACGGTTGTGGTGTAGGAGCCGGTCCATGGGATGGTGGTTTGAACTTCTGGAGTCTCAACAACGTCACCTGTAGCGGTATAAATCGTTCCATCTGAGGTGTAAGTGATTGGTCCTGCAACGGTTGTGGTAAACGATCCGGTCCATGGGACGGTCGTCTCACCTTCTGGAGTCTCAACAA
>JAJLSW010000052.1:0-31063 GCA_030567875.1 Wenyingozyma nitratophila | reverse complement strand
TCCCCCCCTCCCCATGTATACACTACACACGTATATAACATACACACACACATACATAATATTCACGTCTAATAACGCCAATAACCAATTGAATGTACGACAAGGATCGGTCTTATCGTAAACGACACACCGCCTTGAAAAAAGCGAACGCAAAAAAGCAAAGGGAGCGAGCGCGTAGTCAACTGGCATAAAATATATGATCTATCTGTCAATGAGTAAATAGATACTTCGTATATTTCCTTATCTATTCTTTTTCAATTTGTTGATTATTACTTTCTTATTCGTATATATATATATATATATATTAAGTGGAAATAATATACTTCTTTAAGGGCTTTTCAGTGTTATTCCATCCATTACTCGTGTGATTATATTATACACTTTTCTTTATCTATTTTGAAAATGGCTCTTGACACTTTAGATCTCGGCGTATTAGTGGCCGTTGTGTTGGCACTTATAGCTTATTTCACCAAGGGAACCCTATGGGGTGGCGATTCCAACGGTGAAGACCTCTCTTACAAAGGCGGCTCGGGCAAGAGCAGAGACGTAGTTGAAGTTGTGGAACAGGCGAATAAGAAAGCCGTCGTCTTTTACGGTTCTCAAACGGGTACAGCTGAAGATTATGCCCATAAATTTTCAAAGGAATTACAATCAAGATTTTCAATTTCAACCATGTGTGCCGATATTGCTGATTTTGACCTTGAAAACTTGGATGATTTATTCACACAGGTCGATGATTTCAAACTGGTCAGTTTCTTCATGGCTACCTACGGTGAAGGAGAACCAACCGATTCCTCGGCTGATTTCATGGATCATTTGGACAATGAAACCTCTGCTAGTTTCCTAAACGTCAAGTATACATGTTTTGGTCTTGGTAATTCCACATACGAGGAATATAATGCCATTGGTAAGAAAACTGCTGAAAAATTGAACGAGTATGGAGCTACTTTAATCGGAGGAGTTGGACTTGGTGATGATGGTAGAGGTTCAATGGACGAAGATTATTTATCATGGAAGGAGAATCTATTCGATAATTTGAAAGACGTTTTGGAATTGGAAGAAAAGGAAATGATCTATGAACCAAGTATCGAAATCTATGAAGATCAAAGTTTAACCGTTGAATCTAGTAATGTTTCATTAGGTGAACCAAACTCTAAATATATTAACCCAAAGACAGAAGAGGAAATCAAAGCATTGACATTGGGTCCATTTGACCATTTACATCCTTACCTCTGTCCAGTTGTGAAATCAAAAGAGTTGTTCCAATCCAAGTCTCGTAGTTGTATTCATGCCGAATTCGACCTTTCAGAATCCAACTTGCGTTATTCAACAGGTGATCATCTTGCCATCTGGCCAAGTAACTCGAATGAAAACGTCGATAAATTGTTGAGTATCTTGGGTTTATCGAATAAGAAAGATGTCGTTATCAATTATAAACTATTGGATCCAACTTTCCAAAGTTCAATTCCATTCCCAACGACTTATGAATCTGTTATTCGTCATTACTTGGAAATCTCGGGTCCAGTATCTAGACAATTGTTGAAAGTTGTTGTTCAATTTGCTCCAGATCAAGATTCAAAAGATTTGGCCATCAAATTATCCGATGATAAATCTTTATTCCATGAATCAATCACAGAGAAATATTTAAACATTGGTGATGTATTACAATTGATCTCAAAAGGTGCCAAATGGGTTGATTTACCATTCAACTTTATCGTTGAATCCTTCCCACATTTACAACCACGTTACTATTCGATCTCATCAAGTTCACTGTCTGAAAAGAGAACAGTTCATGTAACAGCCGTTGTTGAAGCCGAGACTTTTGAAAATATCGATCATTTAGTTACGGGTGTTACTACCAATCTTTTACGTGATATTCAATTGAAACAAAATAAGATCAAAGATGTTAAACCATTTGTAAATTACGATTTGAATGGTCCAAGAAACAAGTTTGTCAATTATAAAATACCTGTTCATATCAGAAGATCGACATTTAAATTACCTAGTAATCCAGCTACTCCAATCATTATGATCGGTCCAGGTACCGGTGTTGCACCATTTAGAGGTTTTATCAGAGAAAGGGCACAACAGATTGAAAGCGGGAACGTTAAAACCGTTGGTAAATCGTTATTATTCTTTGGATGTAGAAATTCAAACGAGGATTTCTTATACAAGGATGAATGGCCTCAATATTCTAAGATATTGGGTGAATCATTTGAATTAATCACGGCTTTTTCAAGAGAAACTTCACAAAAAGTATACGTTCAACAGAAGTTGATGGAAAGATCCAAAGAAGTTAATGAATTGTTTAAACTTGGAGCTTTCTTTTACGTCTGTGGTGATGCTTCAAGAATGGCAAGAGATGTTCAAAATACTTTGATCAAGATCTTTATGAATGAAAGAAATTTAACCGAAGAAATTGCTACTGATATGGTTAAGAATTTCAAAGTTCAAAATAGATTCCAAGAAGATGTTTGGTAAATTAATTAAATTAAATTAAATTAAATTAAATTAAAGTATATAGAATATAAATAGATACATCAAAGGTAAAACTTCTTTCTATCCCTATCCATATCGGGTCTATGTTCCCAATCGATTTCCTCTTTAATACCCTTTTGAACTCTTCTTAGCCTCAAGGTAAACTGTGGTCCTAACTCTTGCAAACCAACCTTCTCCTCATTTCTGAAAATATAACGATGTAATCTGAAAAATATAAAATCTCTTTGATTGTGCAAAGTTATAACTTGTCTACCTTGTAATTCAGGTTTATGAGGTAAAAGACTTTGAAATAATCTTCCAACGGTTTGACCTAATCTCGTTGTGAAATTATTCAAGATTAATTCTGGGATATGATCGGTTGGTTTACCATGACCTTTGATTTGTTTTCTCTGTGTTAATGAACTTATACTAAAATAAAAAGTAGGACCATGTGGTAAATGTATAAACGTTATACCATTTACGATTTTTTTATCCTCATTAATCACTATTAAATCTGTAAAATCACGATTTGAACAATACTCAGCCATATCCTTCATGGTATAACCCTTCTTTCTCTTGATAAATGTGACATTTGGAAATACTTCGATAAGGATATTGGCAAATTCATAGGCTGGTTTCTTAGCACTGGCATTGGTAGTCAATAGAATCTTTGGTTCTTTATCCCCATTGTTGAAATAACTGGCGAAATCATCCTCACCTTCGATCTCAGCATCAACGGTTTCATCAAACACTCTTTTGCTCTCGATTGTCTGTGGGACATTTGTCTGTAATCTTTCTTCTTTTAATTTAGGATTCTCCCTTTCTTCTTTGGCCCTGGTCTTTCTCTCCGAATGACGCTCTTTGTTATGTTCGTGCTTCAACTGAGCAAACAGCTTCTGTCTCGTCTGCTTGTTCTTGATCCCCTTAAGCTTCTCGCTGTCTACCGATCCCATTGTGTATACCTTCTAGAGTCTCTAGACACACGCATAATCACTTGATAAATCAGCAAATAAAAAGAAAAACCAAATAAAAAATTTAAGAATAAAAAAAAAAAAAAAAATTCTGCCCCACCAGGCACCCGTGCACTCACGAACCAAATAATGAAGTACTTAGACTCACAGTGGTCACTCATTAAAGGCATAACCATCACCCTTTGCTGTGACCTTCCACGTAGTAATATCGAGCTGGATAGATGGGATTCCCTTTGAAAGGGCAGTGGATTACTGAAAACCAATAAATTGGCCTTGACTCTAGACCATGATAGAAACAGCGGTGCGTGCTCAATCCAAAAGGCTTACTATGGTCTCAAGAGACATACCAGTGGATAAACGAGTAGCTGCAACTTATCAGTAACGCTTGGGAAGCAAATCCGAAATCACTAATCAATATATATATATATGTATATGTATATATATATATTTATATATACCCATTAAAATCGCCAATCAAAAGGACGACAACTCGTAATACTCTTGAGCTGCAGGCGACTCAAGCGACAGTAAAGTTGATCTATTAACCATCTCAGGGAGTCTGCCTCCGTATAGAAAGACTGTTACTTCTTTGACTCTTGAGTCATTTGTTAAGCTCTCTGCACTGGTACACCGCCCATCCTCTTTAATCTACTTTATCTCTGCACTACTAGTCGCTCAACGTCTGGGTTCTAACGCTTGTTTAGCAATCAACTGCTTGCTGAAATACAACATCGGGGGCAATAGTCAGATGAACCACCGTTGGTAGTATTATAGTTGAGGTGTGCTGTTGCATGTAACGTATCAATTAAGATGGTATAGTTAAGATGGTAGAGGTACTGATTACAAAACAAGAATTATATATCAATAAATAAAAGATATGTAATATTCATTTAAAGGCTTATATATCTAGACCGAATCTATCTATATATGAAGTCAAATACTACTACTGCTACTACGTATTATAAGGTATATTCAAGGTTTATGAGTGGTCTCCAGTCCACTCGTGCAGGATCTATATAATCATTTAGGGACTTCGAGACCAACTCTTCTAGCCGTCTTTCTAATCTTATCCTCTTGTTTCATACTGATACCTGGATTGTATCTCTCTAATAATTCGGCATAGACTCTTTGACTGGTCAAGAAAGTAGAAATATTGATGAGATGATGTTCATCGACTTTATTCAAAGAATCGGCATTCAAATGTTCGATGTAACTTGTATCTACTTCTGGCTTATGCACTTTCAACTGTTGTTTCACCTCTTTAACCAATTTGGCGTCCTCATCAGGTGTAAGAACCTTACCCGAGTTGAAGTATTGCATTCTTCTGTATTGGATCATAGATGTTTCTTTCTTCAACATATCTTTGGTTTGGTGTTGGAAAGCCTGGTCACTTATTATCTCCAACTCCTTTACGAGCTGCTTGAAAAACGTCTTCACCGATCCTGACATTGTTGTGTATATGGTGATAGCTATGAGTTACTGTCTTTATCTAATAGAATAGATTATATACTATACTATACCATACCAAACCTTTCTTATATTGCCAATGCCTTCGAGTGCCAGCCCAAAATTTCCACGGCGAAAAAAAAGAAAAAGAAGCGAGACAGAAAGAATATTTTCATGGCAAGGCATGGTTGTTTGTATGTCGTATATCTATTGTATATATCAGGTTACGTGTTTTGGATGGAGCAAGTACACTTAAACAGCGTATAGAAAAAACGGATCGGATTTACACTACAATGAACGTGGATTTCAAAGTGGAAGAGGTCAATCCCGAGTGGTTGGGATTAGCGACCGAATTGATGGAAGGTTACACCTCTTCACAGCAAGACTATTTCACCAAATGGCAGCAATTACTCAAGCTTTCAGAGACGATACCGAAGATAGACAAAGGTAACAGCAACAACAACAACAACAGGAACGCCAAATACAATAACAATAGGAACAGTAACTATTATCCACAGTGGGTCAATCAACATTCACCCGAGAGTAACAAGAAGCTTCTAGTGATATCGTATGAGAATTTCCTAGCACAATTCCCATTCTGCGAACAACACTGGATTAATTTTGCACAGTGGAAGTTCAAATTAGGAGATACAAAAGGTGCTATCGATGTGTATCTACAATCTTTAAAGGTTATACCGAAATCCCTGTTAATTTGGGTGAATTATTTGAAATTTTGCGAGATTACGGTACTTGAATTTGATAAATTGTTGAAAATCTACGATGATGCTAGGGTATCTATTGGTTTACATTATTATTCTCATTTGATTTACGATATGTATTTGGATTTCTTAAGGAGACATTCAAGCGATAAATTGTACTATTCATTACTTAGAAGGATCATTGAGATCCCCATTTATCACTATAGCAAGTATTTCAAAGAATTTGTCAAATCGATTGAGGATTCAGATTTAAAGACGATTAAATATCTAATAACCGAGGATGATTTGAAGAATATAATGAAGAAAACATGGTCTGATCTATTAAGGTCATCGTCTCATTTCAAAGAGGTGAAATCGGATCTAAGAAAGAGATTTATCGATATATATATAACGGTTCAATACCACTCTTATCAGATTTGGCAATTTGAAAAAAAAATAACGAGAAATTACTTCTCCCTTGAAGATCTGAGTAAAGATGAGATGGCTAATTGGGATAGTTATATCCAATACATGGAGAATAATAACTTGTTATTATCCCATAAGGATAGTGAAGTTACCGTTTCTAAGGTTAATGAACTCTCGGTAAAGATGATCTACCAAAGGTGTCTTATTGCAACGTGTCAATACCCACATTTCTGGATCAAATTTGCAAATTGGTATTTGAATATAAATGACATTAAAAGTGCCAAAGAGGTTCTACAAAGGGGTATATATATCAACCCTATAACAAACACCAAATTGAGACTCAGACTCATCGATTTGAATCTTATATCCAATGATCTCAATGAGGCAAAGGAGATTTGCCTTGAGTTGTGTACGCTATTACCCAATTCTCTCGAACCATTTTTAAAACTATGCCAAATCGTTCAACTATCTTCTTCAAAGACTACATCGTGTGATAACTTGATGAATTTAATCACAATCAAATTAGAACAGGTCCAGAATACAAAATATGAATCGCAATTTGATTTCATCTTCACCGAGATCTTAACATTTGGTAATATACCGTTTCAAAAATTGACCGATTTCTTCGACTCGTATGCCAGGAGTAAGAAAAGTTTCCATTTTTGGAAATCCTATTTTGATCTCTATTACCTCCCAACGAATGAGAACTCAAAAGTTGTGGGAATCGACGAGAAGCTGAGGGAGATAAAAACCATGGCCTTGTTGAACATCAATCGCGTTGAGAAATCGAGACTTATGAAGTGCCTTAATTACTATGGTGACTCTACCCTCTTTGCCGAATTCGCCTACTGAATAAAATTTGCCCAAATAAAATAAAATAAAATAAAATAAAATAAAATAAAATAAAATAAAATAAAATAATCAAATTTATTAACTGTCTTTAATTATATACTTCTAAAAACACATTAATCCCAGTAATCCCAACCCAAGTTAAAACGGCAACGATACCAACCACCCTACTCGCATTCCAATCGTTCAATGGTAAATATATACAATAAAAAACCAACAGACAAATCAACCCTAAACTACTAACGTAAAAACTGGAATCGACCTTGAATTCAATAGTCCTAAATAAATTCCCACCACTCGTTGATGATGAATCACCCGTTAAGATTACAATTATCCCACTTAATCCTATCCCGACTAAAATATACAACAATGGAGATCCAAGACACGCACTCAATGCAGTCAATTGGAATCCACACTTGGCCAATGTACAATTGGCTATTAAATCCCCAACGGAATTTCCCAATGACAATAGAGTCAGCCCCAATAATGATTCATTGATATTATAAATGACACCAATGTTCTTCAGTAGTTTCACTATATACGAAGCACAACTGGATATCCAAATCAAACACGATGTAAACCCAACTACAGAAGAAAGAAATTTGAAATTCGTATTGTAAATAGTTTCAAAGTTTCTTCTCACCAAGACATTCAACGATAGAGCTAAAAGACAGACTAAAAGTATGATATAATCATCATTGTTCTCATTGAATTGAGAATCGAGAAGTGAATCATGGTTGAATAAAATATACGGGAAACAAAACACTTGGATGTTGAACAAAGTCATCATCGTATCCAAAACTGAGTTATCAGTCAATCTGTTCTCTTCTTCTATTACATTTTCTTCTTCGATACTTTCAACAGGTATAGCTATAGTAGCACTTAGAATGGCAATCAAAGGCGTTGATAAAAGATTCAAAACCGTTTCAAAAGGATGTAATCTGAAATCAATGCTATAAAATGCAGGAAACAAATATCTTCCAAGGGAGAACTTGACATCAAACGATTCGGCTGAATGAATACTCTGTAACAAAACAGATGAAGTAGATACCACTGATCCATTAGATGTTTGAGAGTTCATAGAACGCGTGGATTCAAAAGACGACTGTCTTGTATAATATGGGATCTGAAGAGAAGTGGTGGAGCCGGGAAGGTTAAATACATTTGAATTATTGGATCGTAGATTATCATCACCACCACCACCACCAACTTCGTCCTCAAAAGTGGTTATGATTTTTGGCGGCTTGAAACCAACTTCATTCACACTATTATTCTTAGCAGGTGAAATAAACACACCACGTGTATCACCTTGAGGGATATTTATATCGCTATTAGATGCAACAAATAGTCCTTCAACAGGGTTATCACTGTGCATTTGATTGGGCTCAAAGAGCTGATCTTGTTGGTGAGGATGAGGAGGTGATAATGCAACTGGTACTTGAGCGTCGAGGTGCTTCTTATTGGTCGAAAGATCATAAGTCCTCAATGACAGTTTCATGGCATCAAATAAGGATAGTCTATTACCCACATGCTTTTCATAGATCTCCAGATGGTTAACAAACACTTTATCCATAGGAGTAATCACCTCAACGGGGGAATACAAATGTGCACCACCATTATTACTCAAGAGACTCTGTTCTTCTATTGAATTGGGAGATGGAACACGAAACGAAGTGGGACTTCTTCGATGTTGCACATGTTGAGGAGGTTGTTGCGGTATAGGACTATGGACTTCAACCACATTTTCCACTTCAACATCAGAAGATTGTTTGATCATCGTAATCATATAGATAGTATACATCACTAGCATAGTGATACATTCGAACAAGGTCAATTGACCATCGTGTAAAAAGATTAACGAAATTAGTATCAATATCGCAAAGAACATGATATCTCTTACAAAATTCACCTTGTTGACTTTAAAAGGCGATATTATAATCATCATACCTAAAACCATCGAACAGGCAAAGGTAGCACTACCAATCAATTCACCAATGGCCAATGAAACAGAATCTGATCGCATAGCGGCATAAGTCGAAAATAAGTCGGGTGAGCTATTACCAAATGATAACAGTGTCAACCCTGCCATCTTTTCATCCATATTTAAAAAACGAGATAAGTAGACCAAATTTGGTGTGACGAAATTGGACGCTATTAAACCCAATGTAATGAATAAAAATATTATAAGTATAGCTATGGAAACCAGAGATAAAAACCTAAATGATTTCTTGCTCAGGTGGTCAGATGATCTTGAGCAATAGTAAACCTTGGCAAATATGAAATTCGAATTATCACAATGGTCAGTTATATAAGTACATGCCTTTGAGTTAACAAACCTTTCGGTATCCGGTATTTCACATACATTAGGGTCATAAACAATATCCTTTTGATCGTCATCATCGTGAAATTGATATTCATCATTCGTATTCATATTTTCTGCTAAGAATCCGGAGTTTTCAGCTGCCACATGTACTATTAGGAAAACAGCAATTAAGAGACACCATAATGCGATATTGGAGATTTGCAATCTCTTTTTCACCGGCATCCTGCTCCTTTGTTGTTGTTCTTTACTATATACCGATCGATAAAATTACACGCTGCAGTTATGTAACCCACCGCAAATAACAGCTATAGATAAATATATATACACTATTATATTTCACGGGCAAACAGACTGAGTATTCGCAAGCCAAATCTCAGGGGCACAGCCGTGTTTTCTTGAATCGCCTTCTTTTTCCCCACAAATTTTATATTTACCTTACATCGATTTCCCATTTTCTTGGTATATATCTACTTGAGGTCTCGTCTATCAATCATGTCTCTGCAGAGAAAAAAGGTCATCAAGTAATGAACTTGATAAGCTAAAGGCGGAGAACAAAAGATTGAAAGAAAAAAAGGTTAAAAGGCAGGAAGAAAAGAGTAAAAAGGAAACAGAGATATTTATGTTGCTGCTCTACTCCTCTTTCTTTTCGACGATGAAAATGAATTGAGGAGAGACGAATATTGTGAATCACTCAAAAGAGTTAACGAATGGACACTGGGGGAGTGAGTATCTCGAAGACCATCTTTTCGCCGTAGCCAGCTGTTGTTTTATTGAACCTAGCTGTAAGTTGTTCAATTCACTATTTTGGCACGTCTCAGGGGAAATGTATATCTTAGCCATGAATACGGTAGTTGTCAACCGGATTCTTGGTTCAGATTGGATGTATTAGATTGGAAAAGGTTTAAGGAAGATGAAGAAAAGAAAATGCTCGATCAGCTGGAGAACTGACAAAAGCCCAGAGGCATTAGAGAGAGATTGATTGAAGGTGATATCATGGATGCTAAGTCTTCCAAAGATGAGATCAAACCCTATATCACCGATTTGATTGAGGAATATTTTGAGAAGTGCAAGAGGGCCACCAATTGAACTTTTCTGGAGAATTGCAGATTTCTCTCCAAAAATATATCACTGGAAGGAGAGAATTGCGTTTCGAAGAGGATAGATTTGATAATAGTTTCCACAGGATAATCAGGCATATTTGTTCACAAATGATATCTTCTGGGACCTAAAGGGCGAGCGATGCTGTCAGATAGCTTATATGTCATCTTTTTCCCCATTTATGATCCAGATGAGTGTGACAGTGTGCAGTTTTCAGTTTCCTCGGCAAAATACTTGAGGAACAAAGAAAGCGTTTCGAGACTTTGCGCTATTGGATTGGCGCTTATAGCTAGATACGACGATATTGAATTGAAGAAAGAACGATTGGAGAGTTCTGGAGCTGAGATGTACTACGGATACATGTGGTAACTTTCAAATTCTCCAAAAGCCTTATGAGGATTATAATCAAGTATATTCATCCAATAGGACAGCCTTCACTGAACAATTCCCAGCATTGAAAGATTGTTTACGAGACCTGAAGGAGGATGCAAAGCTTGTAATGAAAAGTTTATCCTGATTTTCCGAGTTATTCAGCTTATGCTAAAAACTAGCCCTCTTAGACATCTTAAATAATCACTGTTTCTCCAATTTGTTGAACTCCCTATAATTAAGAAGTATTGTGGTGAACTAAAAGGAGTATATCATTTATTCTTTATTTACATGCTATTTATACACTGAATATATATGTATGTGTATGTATATACTTTGGAAGTAGAAGTGGGAGTGGAGTGAGTGATGTCGGAAACAGAAAGAATTATGTGAATATATGCGTCGACATAAGGATAACGATGATAATCTATAGTCGTATAAAAAATACAACATCAGTAGTACTCAAGACCCTTATGAGCTCTATCTGGTCCGCTCTTTTTTTTTGAATGTTTTTTATTTCATTAATTTGTATCTTGTAAGAAGATCTTAGGAACTCTTTCAGGACCAGTGAATGGGAAACCTAAACCACTCAACAGTATTCTTGCTTCTGCGTCTATTTGAGCAGTGGTATGTAAAGTGATATGCATACCATAAGTCTGTGCCCATGAATCTTGATTCAAAGTGATTTCTGGGAAGAATTTTGTATCTTCTGGTTTAAGACCAAATGCAATATTACCAAATCTATCACCAGATCTGTTGGAGATACCTTCAAAATCTCTAATTCTTGGTAAAACGATTTCTGTTAAAGTGGAGAGAAATTGAGATGCATCGTCATTTGTTAAAAACACCTTGGCACCCATCTTCATACCTGGTCTTAAATGCCACATTGGAACATTAGTCTTGGCAAATATAGGAATTGGTTTAACACCCGTTATTTGTTGTAATTGTAAAGCAGCGCCAATGGCTTGACTTGCATCTTGATTGGCTTGTTTGACGAAACAATTGATTGTTATACCTTTCAACTGTGGGATATTCTTATAGTTTCTAACCTTGATGGTTGGTGTTGGGACGGCAACTTGAACGGGTCTTTTCATTGGACGATTAACGTGATATGGAGAGCTCATATCCCATTCACGACGTTTCAAACCTTCAACATCCTGTTGATCATGCTTGTAATTGATCAAGAGTAAATCCGATTGTAAAGTGTTGAAATAATGGTCTTTCACCCTGTCTTGGTGTGTCAAAGTAGGCTTGAATTTAGGAGACCTTATATCTTGTGGATCAAGTTTCAAATCTGGGAATCTTGGGGATAAGAGTTGCTTGTTAATCTTAACTCTATGATGAACTGGCTTCACCATGGCACATCCAACCTTGTAGGCGGCGGCAGAGGTGGAGAAGCTACGATAGTACATTCCAAAGACCATGACGACGAGTGAGTTGTATATACCTTCTTGTAAAAAGATAGAACCTCTGAACCTCTTCCATATCAAACCATCTTCACTTAAACTAATCAACGCTACGCTCGCTATCAAAAAACAAAAAGAATTTTTCATCTTTCTATCCAAACGTTACCCGCCCTCTTTGAGGGTAGGTAGGTATATTTTCAGGTAATAAGAGAAGCACATTGTACTTGTGTATCTCTTGTTTATACACCATCATAGGGTTATAATTGGCATAACTCACACTTCTAATCACACATCAAGGGAGGCGATGAGATTTGTGCCGCATAGAAACGAGGTCTTTCAACTGACCCTTGACAATATCCCCTCTGATTACGACTCGCTTTCGGAGGGAGAATATACCTCCTCCTACGATGATTCAGATATCGATTCACCCCATGAATTGTATCACAACTCGGAGAACCACTACTCTGATAAAAACAATACCAGTACAATCATGATACTAGATGACGGCACTAGTATGGATGAAGACCTGTCCAACGACGTGGTAACAAAACGTGGGGGTGATACCGACACCATTGTTGAGATCAGTTCACTTCTTGAGAATTCTACTTTAGGTGACAAATATAAGATGCTAACGGAGTATAACAACAGTACGGACTGGGATGATATCATTCAGCGTTCCATAAGGAGGAAATCTCCAACCCCACAGCCAGAAGTAGTACAGGATACTACTACCAATGTTGTCAAAAGTATCACAGACAAGATATTGAATAAAAACGTAATAAAACGAGAAGTAGAGGAAAAAGAAGAAGAAGAAGAAGATCCATACGCCGAATATTTGACAAAGAGGTTTGACGATCACCAGAGGAAAAGTGATGAAAGGTTCCAACAGGTGGTGGCACAAGAGGAAAAAAGATTGAGATTGAAAGAGGAAAGAAAGAAACAAGAGGAAGAAAAAATGAGAAGAGAGGAAGAAGAAAGAAGACAAAGAGAAGAAGCCGAGAAGAAAAGACTAGAAGAAGAAGCTAAAAGAAAACAAGAAGAAGAGGAGAAATTGAAGCGTGAAGAAGAAGAGCGCAAGAAGCTTGAAGAAGAAAGAAAGATCAAAGAAGCTGCTGAATTGAAAGCTGCTGAAGAAGAAGCTGCAAAGAAAAGAGCCGAATTAGCCAAGAGAATGGCAGAAGAGAAACAAAAACTAGCAGATTCAAAGGCTAATGAGAAGTCAATGACAAGCAGTGATGAGATAACAAAGTTGTTTTTGAAATACAAGAATGATATAGCAGATATCAAGTTGAATATCATAGAAGATCTCCAAAGGCCCGAAAATGCAGATCTGAAAAAGATTGTGAGTGCACACAAGAGAAAGATCAACCCTAAGTTTGGTCAATTAACCGATTCCAATAGGCAATTGACAACGATAACGGATCAATTGAAAGCATTGATCGATGCCACATTGGCAAATGAAAAGGCTAAAAATTGGATTTTTAATTTTGTAGCCAAAGCTATTGTTTCACAAGCAGAAAGTGAAGTTGCCGTGAAGGCAAGTTCATCTGTTGCATTGGCCCAACTTGCCATCAATTTACTTGTGATTTACCCAGATTTGGAATATTATCTCATGGCTAGACTTGTTAAGAAATGTCCATTGATTATAGGGTATAGTTGTTCAATTGATACCGTTGAAGGTAGACTCAGAATGGGCTATAAGAGAAAACAAGACGAGAAATGGGAAGATGAAACTCAATACGATGAAAGACTAAGTGGTATAGCTACGGTTTACTGTGTGATGTCTAGAACTCAATTGGATACCAATAAATTCGCAGGTAAAAAACATCCATTACCAATTTCGAACAGTTGGATAATGGTTTCGAGGATATTAAACCTTCCTCAAGAATCGTTACGTAACGTTCATTTCACAATTATATCCGCTTGGTGGGATTCATGTTCTAAAGAGATGTTAGTCGCGTATGGCAAACAGACTCAAAAGCTTTTAAGTATCATATTCAGTCAATGGTCGACTTGTGTTCCCGATAAGAAGTTCTCCGCTGCGGCAAGGTTATGGCTGCTTGGTGAAGAGTACGAGAAATCTGGAAAGATAACTAGTTTTCCTAAACTTAGCGCCTAGTGTAGTATAGATTAATAGGTAGATAGATAGTTAGATAGCTAAATAAATGATGTAAAGTAATAACGAATTTTTCACGTCGATCGGCCCTCAGAATAAAAATCATAGTTAGTCTATGGGGGATAGAGTCTTGGTTGACTGTTAAAGATAAGGGGAAGTGGGACAGGTCCGTTGAATGGGATCAGATTTACTGCTACTTTATCTTACAATCAAGTACCAAGAGACTCAGCCAAGCAGTCTGCTGCCCCATACCTTTTTGTGTGAAATAGAAAACCCGAAAGATGGCACGTCCAATTGTACCAATCCCTGCGAAACCCGAACCCCCGTATCCAATAACCATCAAGAATACAAAAGTGATAGCGGGATTCGGAAGGGGATCATCAGCTATAGGTATACCCACTGCCAATGTACCTGTGGAGGATATACCGCGTCTTGATGAACTAACCGGTGGGGTTTACTTCGGGTACGTCAAATTACTGCCACCCGTCAAGAAATCGAGTGCGATCAATGATAATAATAATAATAATGTGCAAAAGGAGATGAGACAGGATGGTAAATCTGAAGTTGATGTTAATTTTGGTGAGTTTTTAGAACCAGGTGAGGATTCCAACGTGGTTCTACCAATGGTGATGTCACTTGGATGGAATCCCTTCTTCAAGAACGAAAAAATGGCAGCTGAATTACATATCATGCATACATTCAAAGATACGTTTTATGGATGTGAGTTGAATTTCAATATCCTTGGTTATATTCGACCCGAATTGGATTATACCACTTTAGATGCCCTCATTGAGGATATCAATTTGGATATCAAGATAGCACTAGACTATCTCGATATGGAAGGTTATAAATCCTACCAATCTGATCTATAAAGATTTAGTTATGTATTTAATTAATTATAATGAAATATTTTTCTTAATGTTATTTGAAGTTTTTTTTTATTTATTTGTTTCAATTATTTATCTGTTTTTTTTTTGTGATTTGTTTTAGATCTGGTTTGTCTTGCTTTGTTCTACATAAGTTTCAATTTCTCATCGTCTATTTGTTTATCGGAAGCAAACATCTTCTTCAAAGTATTCACGGCAACGATCATCATCTTATTGAACCAAAATAGGTTCAATACATCGAGGATAAAATTAAGCGAGCAAATAATGGCACTATAAGTCAAATTAAACCTTGGATCATTACGAACTGCGATGAAATCCTTGGTTAAGTTGAAAATTTGTAACCAACCCCAACAGATTCTAACAAAGAAGAAAATCAAAATCAAGATTATATTATTGATCAATTGAATATTCTCACCAATTGAATCGGGGAATTTGAGACCAAACCAACGGATATTCAAGAATGGAGTGGAAACTTCAAAGAACAAGAATAAAGGTGCATAATAGTGGATATAACCCGTAGCTCCAATATAACAAACAACAGCAGATGAAATAGCATGTACTAAGAAACCAACGCCAAATAAATTGATATGAATAATTGAAATAAAACAATCCCAGATGAAATAACCAGTGGCTAATCTACAAAACATGTAACCAAAGGGCACAGTGGCGAAGATACGATCTTCGTTCAAATACTCATTGTTAACCAATGGGATAGTCAAGACACAGATCAAAGCACTTTGAATAAACGAAACACATCTGATACTGAAATCGATCTGAGATTTTCTATTTTTCAATTTTTTCATAATAGCAGGGAAGAAACTCAATACGAATCCAAAATATAGGTATAATCCATGGTATAGGATGATCGAGAATAACACTTCAGTTATGGCAATACGTTGGAATTCATTGCCCTTTACGTATTCGACGATATACTTGTCAATTATGGGGAGTCTCAACTCGGCAAGTGGATCGTCATAAGCGTACTTGGATCTAAACTGGCGTATGATTTCCATATTTCTTGCTCTCTATCTTCAATTTAAGTCGAGGCACTCAATTAACCTATCGAACCAAATGGTGTACCTATACCTAGCTAGCTATGTATATATATATATATATATATTTGCCAAGTATCAAAATATACACGTACTCAATTGGCATCGGACCAAAGAAGCTGGGTACCGAACAAATAAATGCACACACCCTCTCACTCTCACACACGCCAAATATCAGAAAGCCAACGCTGGGCGGGTCTCCAAATCAAGGCTAAGCGCCGACGCGTCTATCTCCTTTTTTTGTTGGCCTCCATGTGAGATTTGTTGTATACATATATATATATATATATGTATGTATATCTTAATGATTAGTTGATTTATTGGTTATACAGGGGTATGTATATAAGGTGTATACACACTAAATGTTGATGTTTTTGGTTCTGGTTCTGGTTCTGGTTCTGGTTTTGATTCATTTATATATATATAGTTTAAACGCTGGCAACAGCAATTTGATTCGATTTGCGACCAATGGCAGCGACTTTATCACCCATGGATAATGCCAATCCTTGACCTTTGGAACGGATTCTAACGTGTCCAATAATCGAACCCTTTTCAGTCTTCTCAATACATAAATTGGCCAGTGCATCTTCACCAAATGACGAACGCGCGTATAAATTGGCCGATAAAAATTGACATTCTTCTCCAATAACAGCACCTGGTGTTAAACAATTCATATTGGTACCGGATAATAATTCATCCAAATATGTCTTCAAAGTAGATGAAGTGGATTTAACTGTAATCTTATTCTCCCATTCAAATTCATTCCACATCTTACGGAATTGTGATTCGGAACAAGTAGATGGCTTGATATAATCTAAGATATCGACATGAACATCACTTAAGATAACAACATTACTTTCATCACCATGTTGACCATCGTAAAGGATGTTACCAAAGATAACACCGGTATCGGCAGAGGTGACTTTAATGGTGGATTGAATTCTATGGAATCCATGTGGTGCAATATTTGTTGTAGTTGGTTTATCGATAACTTTCAAATCACCAAGAGTAGCAAATTCAACCGATAAGTTTCTTAAAGTTGTAGTGGTTTGATTCACAATTAATACATCCAATACAACATCAAATTGATGGATCTTAACGTACGCTTCGGCATAAACAGGATCGGAAAACCCGGTCAATTGGGTGATCTTCTTTAATCTCGATGATAAATCTTCCTTGGCAGTTGTTTCACCAGATGCTAATATTATATCTTCTGTGACTTCATCAACACTAGATTCCTTGACAAATTGTCTAAATTTGATACCATCGTCAACTTGAGAAGCATCTTGTTTTAACAACTTCAATTCATCGTCCCTCTTCTTTTTATCGGAGATGGCCAATTGAGCTTTAAATGCCTTTTTGGTATCTTCTAAGAAAGCAGAATCTATTAATGATTCATCCTTTTCACCTTCAGATAAAAATCTAACACATGATAGGATTCTTTCAGCTGAATCTTCATCGATCTTCTTCTTGACGTATGATGAATCACCAACTCTTAAGATAGAAACCATGATTAACATAGCTTCAGATTTCAAAGCATTCAAAAGGTTTTCATTGGTGGATAATTTACTGAAACGTAAGACCAATTTGACCAAAGTTGAAGATAAGACAGCAGCCAAATAGAAATCACCTTCTAAGATTAAAGCACGTAATGGTGTCTTTATAGTTGGAGCATGGGATGAAGTTTGAACGGTTGATGTTAAAGCGCTTTCGGTAGCATACGTACCATCTGGTAAGACAATTGGACCGCGATGACCATTTGATTTTTTACCTTCACCTTCATTTGATTCCTCGGTATTGGTATCTTCTTCTTCTTCACCATCACCTTTCTTTTTCATTTCAGAGGCTAAGATTGGGATTTCACCGATACTTGCACGAATAGTTCTCCAAGCCAATTGGATATCCTTTTCATCAAGACAATATTCACCAATGATCCATAAAGAACCTCTGAAAACCTTACCACTCTTGACAGATTTCAAAGATACCAATAATTTTTCAACGAGTGAACTTCTCAAATGAGGGTATTTTTCAACAACTTCCTTAACAAATGAAATAACATCAGATGCTGCGGTAGAATTCAATTCACCAATAAATTCAACAAGGAAATCAACGATATTTACGGCAACTTCTTGGAATCTTGTATGAATAGCAGATATAAGTAATTCACGGTATTCACCCGATTTTTCTTCATCTGAAGTGATTGACCTTTGTAATTCTTTCTTCAATAATTTGACAACATCTTCAACGGTACGACTAGTGACTAATTCTAAAGTGATATTAATTGCCTTCTTTCTAACTTCTAAAGAAGGAGTTGATAACAATCTTAAGATTTCTAAACACATATCACCCAAGATACCTGGGTTCTTCTTGTTCAATTCAGCAACTCTTTCAAGGGCAATCAATTTAACATTGTTATCTGGTTCCTTGATGGCCAATTCGATAAATTTGGAAGCAGAACTTGAAATAGCAGCTTGAGAACTGGATAAGATACTTAAAGTGGTAGAAGCTTCATAGATGACGGCATTGTTGGTCGATTCTAAAAGTTCGGAAATGATATCCAAGTATTGGGGTTTTAAAGAAGGATCGATGATCGAATCTCTTCTAATGAATTCAATAAAGGCCAATTGTAATAAAGGATCCAAGGCGTTTAAAACTGGTAAACAACTTTGAACATAATGTAAAGCTGAATCTCTGTCTAAATCACTAAGACAAACAAATGCATTTCTCTTACAAGTGGAATCATTTTCATATTCTAAGAAATTGTACAATAATTCAGCAGCATCGGGGATTAAATGATCAGATACTTTAAAGATGGAATAAATTGCAAAAGCAGCGTTTTTTCTAACGTATGCATGACGATGATCAAGACAAGTTCTAACGATTGGAACTAAAGGTTCTAATAGTTCTGGTTCTTTCAACTTTGGTAAGAATCTTAAAGTATTACCTCTGATATATTCATTTGGATGTTGTAAATCGTGTTGAATGGCATTACATACAAGAATCATTTCTTGTTTCAATTTCCCATTTTGATCGTATTTATCACAGATTTCCCAATAGAAATACAAAAGTTTCTTCAACTCTTTGTTTCTTGATGGCATGATATAACGAATTATATGCATCAATAAATCACTCAATGGATCACTGTTTAACATGATGATTAGTATTTGTTTCATGGCATCAATCTTTCTTTCATCGGATCCCTTTTCCAAGATACCTTTGAAATCTTGGGAGGTCAATTTGTTAGATGAATTTGGCTAAAGAGAATGAAAAAAGACAGTTAGTAAAAATAAATTAAATTCGAAATAGATCGTTTCACCATCCAAAGCAGATCGATGATTTGAGCTGGGAGAATTGATGTGATGTGATGATACCTTCAATCCATTGAAGGGGAGAAACAACATACCTCATAGACCAAAGTGTAAGCGACATCAGCAGACATCGTTGAATTGGTGAATTGAGAATAGAAAATGAATTGATTGATCTAGTCAGGAGGGCGATGGATTTACAGGAAACAGAGATAACCTTCCTATACACGTTAAAATGCGACGGTATTATTGACATTCTTTGGCTTTCTCTCTTTCGATGATTTGTCTTCAACCCTCTGCGCGCGCCACAAGATATACATGCTACGAGTGTGGCTAGGGCCGGTGGGTGTGAGTGTGTGTGTGTGTGTGTGTGTGTGTGGCGCGCGAGCTATATAACTCTTTCTTTACTGCCATGCTTTTAGTTGCAATTGATAAATTATTTATATTATTATTGTTATTACTGTATATATATAGAATAGAATAAAACTAATCACTGTCGGAACCGTCTGGGTTGGCAATGAAAAGCGTGAATTTCTTACTTGGCTCGTTACCAGAGACACTACCAAACCTTCTTGCACTTCTAACACTGGCAAACCTGTTCAAATTAGTCGTAGTATTAGGTTCACCAAGCGATAGATCTGGTGATTTATCGAGGTATGGTGAAGCCAGTCTTTTCAACTGTTCAGCGGCTTCAAGGACATATGCATCTGGATCCGTTGGTTTCTTAGTCTGATCTTCATCGTGGTACAATTTAGAATCTGGTAATTCATCATCGTCTATCTCAGAGGCCAACATTCTCGTACGTGTTTTCAATCCACCGTGTTTGATGGCGGCATCGGACATATTGAAGGAGGCACCCCCGTTTTTCGAATGGGTACGTGAATGCGATGAGTAAACCTGTGAATTCGAGTTCATACGACGATGAGATACACTTCTGGATTTGGGTCTAATTGCTATAGGCAAGACTTTTATCGATGGAACGGTTTCGGAATAAGATGCAGATGCTCTCTTTCTCATATTTGTGATATACGTGGATTTGACACCCTTTTGTTTCAGTTGATCGGGAATATCCTCAGTTTCATCTTCAACGTTCATAGCATTACCGCCCTTATCAATATTTGAGTTATTCGTATTGTTGTTGTTATTATTATTATTATTATTATTATTATTATTGGCTTTGCTCAGCACTTGATTTATAGTTTCGTTGAAGATATCCTCATCTCCATTACCAACACCAGAATTACCCCTCGATCTATCCTTGGCCGATTTCAAAAGATTTTGATCATCCAAAGTTCCAGTGGTCTTGACATTTTCAAACATATCAGATTGAGCAGTAACGTCGGAGATAGACCTGGTGTTTCTACCAATACTGGGGAAATCAGGAGGTGGTCTGCGTGGTAAAGTCTTTGAATTCGAATTATGTTTAATATCTGTATGACTCAGTGGGATAATTGTTGGTTGTTCACGTCTGTCATAAGAAGACGGGATTGGGAATTTGACCGGTGGAGTTACCACTATTGGTTCTGGACGTGTGTCGAGATTTCCATTTTTGGAAGTAGGGTATAACTCTTCTAAATCATCATCTCCAATGGAATAACTGTCATCTGCATTCGCAACATCTCTTCTTCCTTCTTCCTCATCGTCACTAGAATTATCGGATGGGTTAACGACCATCATTGTTCTCTTTGGTTCAATTTCATCGTTGAAGTCAAAGCGAGTATAGTAAGGGGAAACAGCGGTGAATGTCAAGTCGTTATCCTCAGTTGCTTCATCGTTTTCTTCATCTTCGTCATCATCTTCGTCTTCTACTTCATTGTTGCGCAAGTAATGATCATCGTAAAACTGACCATTGTTTCTATTGCTATCATGCATTGGTACATTGAGTTGTTGTTGTTGTTGGTGATGTTGCTGCTGTTGGTTGAAATCAGATACTGTGTATTCGGGAGATGGATCATCATCCGCTAAAGGAGTAAAAATCTGTAATCCATGCCTTTGAAACTGAGGGGAACTCGTCACGCTTTTATTATGGAATGAAAACTCTTCTTCTGAATTTGCATCTTCTTCAGCTTCGACTTCAACTGATTTATCGGGTGTACTCAATTGAGGTTCACTTATCACTGATTCAGAGATACTTTCAATTCCAGCTTCTTTTACATATTCACCTTCACTTGACACCATCTCGTGAGAATCCCTACTGATATAACTCAATCTACGAATATTAGATTCTTCGAGGGTATCTTCCAACCCTTCTTCCTCTTCGGGTATAGCGTCATTGCCATCGAATTCGGGCAAATCGTCACTCTTGTCATCAAGAGAAGAGCGTGTCAATGCCTCGGATGAAACATCGTTTGTGATGGTAGTTGGGGCAGTGTTGATACTCTGTGCCATCGATTCTGTTCTTTCACGTTGGAAAGAATCAATCTGTTCTTCATCAACGGCCTCATCTGGTTCTTCAAAAGATTCGGGAACATCGTAAAATTCCTCGTCATCGGTGGTGGATATACCCGATTGTGGACTATCTGTTATTATACGTTGTAAATTTGGAGGTTGAATGAAATGATCAACAGTTTCACTTTCATCTTCATCTTTGAAATTTTTCAACACTTCTTGAAAATTAGTAATCGAAGGAGACTGCGTAATTCCATACTTTTGAGGAGTCTTTAATTTCGTAGAATTATCATCAGAGATAAATTCATCATCCAATAATCTTCGTGATGATTGACCATTTGAAGGGAGTGTCAAATAAATATCCGACTGTTGAGTAAAAGCGTTACCGAAATTCAATGGGGTAGTAGCCTTTGAAGAAGCCAATGAGTAAGAACTGTTTCCCAATGATGGGTGTTCCAGGGGAACCAAGAGGGATTTCTGGTTATTGGTATCCTTACATTCATCATTGGATACTTCCTGAGGACGCAAGGCCTGGATTTCAGATTCAATGGTCGATAGTAAATCATCTCTCTGTTTGGGCTCATCCACTGAGGATAAAACGGATGTGTCAATTGATTCCTCCGAATGTTCCAATTCATCTTTTGGAATTGGTGGAAGAGTCTTCAAGTTAGGATGATGATTAGGGGAGGCTCCTTCATCGTGTAGATTTTGAGGTGGGGTTGTAGTTATAGATGGGGATGATAGATTGGACAATGGGTTGTGATCCTCTAAAGTTGGAGTTATTGGAGATTTTCTTGGAGATATATCCTGTCTTGCTCTAAAGGAGTCTGTCAATGGAGGAGGAGGCTTTCTTCGTACACTTAAGTTGTATGTATTTGCAGGAGGCTTTGACAAAGGTCTATTTGGAGGAGGAGTAGTAGTAGTAATAGTATTTTTACTCACCAATGGTGGTTGTTGTTGTTGTTGTTCTAGTAAGTATTGGGGTTCTCTCTTGGTGGAAAGAGAAGATTGAAGGGGTTGATAATGATAGGGGTAAGTTGAAGATTGGATGCTTGTCTTTGATTCATGGAAGTTTTCAGTGGATGAATTCATTGAAGGGTAGAATGAAGAAGAAGTACTATTCAAAGTAGATGTAGATCTATTCAACATTCCCGTATTGTTGAATCCATTATCATTAGTAACAATTGGTGAAATGGGCGATACAGGGGATACAACTGCAGGAGATCGAGGTAAAGGCGGGAAATTCAAAGGCTTGGGACTCTTTGTGAGAGGAGTTGGTTCATTTTTATTAACGTTGTTATTTTTAGTATTATTAGATTCTAGATCCGTTATGATTATCGACTGTGGAATTCGACTCGGTTTTGAAGGTTGTGCAATAGTTGTGTTTCTTTGAGAAGAAGAAGGAAAGGGGCTTTGTTGCAATTTGTTTATCTTAACTTCATCTTCTTTGTGCGGTAACAATTCTAATGAGTTTCTATTTGGCGATTGGGGAGGTAAAGAAGGTACTGTATAACCGAATTTCTCAAAGCTATTGATATTGTTATTCAAATCCGAAGACAAAAGTTTCTCCCCATTGCTATGAGATCTATTATGTCCAGATTCGGGTAAATGTATAGTGATCTTTTTGTTCGTCACAGGTGCTTTATTGGCAGCACCATTATTACCTATACTTGTCGTGTTCGAGTTCGTGTTCGTGTTCGAGGTCGAGGTCGAGTTCGTGTTAGTCGCACGCTGTTTTGAGCCTGTGGGCTGACTGGAAGAGGTCAGTTTGCCCAGGAGGGAGAACCGCTTGTGGGAGGTGTCTTTCCTTGACGACGACATGCTTATTATATGGCGTCACACAGAGCAACAACAGAGATACAGAGCAAGGGATGGGAGGTACCAATTACAATTTAACATAACCGAATCAAACAGCAAACAGATTATAAGAGAGAGAGAGAGACGGCCCAAACACGGCGGTGCAGCGCTGTGGGAAAGAAAAAGTTCCATTTTTTTGATCCGTGCACGCTGCGGGAAGAAAGAGGAAAAGGTGAAGAATTTTTTTTTTTTTTTAATTGTCCCTTGGGAAGGTATGTATGAGTGCAGAGAGGTTTACAGCTTTGTATATATTCGTTTTGTCAAGTCTCGCCTTCATCAACAAGTTATCACACTCTACCCTACAAGATCACTCAATCCTAAACGACCCCAGTTTCCTCCCTTTGCACTCCTAGTAAAGAACAATCCAAGGTCATTTCTCATTGTCTAATTTTTCAAATTTAAGATAAAATAAATTCAAATCAACTCAAGTCAAATCAAATCAAATCAAATCAAAATAATAAACTCATACACAATGGCTAAGAAAGAAAAGACATCCGAGTCCTCTACCGAAGTAGACAACTACGAGAAAAGATTACCTGCTTTACTCCCATTCGCCACCCCATTAGCATCCAAGAAATTGAACAAAAAAGTCCTCAAGACAGTTAAAAAGGCTTCAAAGTCAAAACATGTCAAGAGAGGTGTTAAAGAAGTAGTCAAGGCCTTAAGAAAAGGTGAAAAAGGTTTAGTCATCATCGCAGGTGATATCTCCCCACCTGATGTTATATCCCATATCCCAGTCTTGTGTGAAGATACTTCTGTTCCATTTGTATTTTTACCATCAAAGGAAGATTTAGGTTCCGCTGGTGCTACAAAGAGACCAACTTCTTGTGTCATGATCGTTCCAGGTGGAAGCAAGAAGAAAGGTGGTGATGCCTCAGAATACAGAGAATCTTTTGACGAAATAGTTAAAGAAATTAAAACTTTATAATCAAATCTACTTACCTTTTTACTCAACTGCCCCCCTCCCTTTCTATTACATAATTACTCTTACATAATTGATCTTTTTTACTGTATAATTTTTATCCTTTGGTTTTTTTCGTTAATATTATATTTATATCTATAGTTATTTCTTTGTTGTTGTATTAATTAAACAAAAAAAAAAACAGAATGGAATAAGTTTAGTTTCTTCTATATATATATATATACGTCTTTTTGGGAGGGTTGATACCATATCTTTAATTGGATGACTCCTTTTTGATCTCATTTCTAACCCATCCTTCTAAACCACCTTGGATAATAATCTCTTGTAAATTGGTACCCAATTCACCTACTTTAGATTCATGGATCAAATCTCCATTGGAATCAGTAACACTCACTTGAGATCTAATCACATCCCATTTCAAGAACCATCCTGTTCTTCTTGTCAATTCAGGCTCGCTGTCTTTGTATCTTAATCTTAATTTATTGATCAATTCAGGGATCTCTAAAGTCAACAATGCATTGTTGATCGAGTTTCTAGAGAAGATATTACCAAATGAACCAGCAACAACTAATTTGATATCTCTAGCAAGGATAGCCGTGGCGGCTTGTTCTCTTGATGATCCTGTACCAAAGTTGAATCCAGTAATGATGATATCACCGGCTTTAGTCTTGGATCCAAATTCAGAATCATAATTCTCCATACAAACTTCGGCCATCTTTTCTCTTGATACATCGTCTTGATAAGTGTATTTACCGGGATAAATACCATCGGTATTGATATTATCACCATCACATAACACTAATTCACCTTCTAACGATTCTGGGAAACCAGGTAAGACAGATCCAGTAGCGACAACATCTGAAGAAGAAGTTGAGATATTCGATGGTTTTTCATTGATTGTTATAGTCTTTTGAATCTCTCTAACTGGAGGACAAGGTTTACCAATGACTTCCTCTGGGGATGCAATTTTACCAACAATAGCTGAAGCAGCAACGACTTCAGGTGATGCTAAAAATGCCAATGCATCTTTTGAACCCATTCTACCTTTGAAATTTCTATTTGTAGCAGAGATACCAACCTCACCATCTTCTAGTAAACCGGTACCAAGACCAATACAAGGACCACAACCAGCAGGTAATGGAGTACAACCGGCATCGATAAGTGATTTCCAAGCACCTTCAGCTTCGGCATCGGCTTGAACTTCAGATGAAGCGGCAGCGATGTAGAATTCAACACCAGGAGCAATTTTATGACCTTTCACTATATCAGCAGCCGCTTTTAAATCACTTAATCTCGAATTGGTACATGAGACCAAATAAGCCTTATTGATCTTCATATCTTTGTTTGAT
The DNA here is from genome assembly GCA_030567875.1 of Wenyingozyma nitratophila. Lineage (NCBI taxonomy): Eukaryota > Fungi > Ascomycota > Pichiomycetes > Pichiales > Pichiaceae > Wenyingozyma > Wenyingozyma nitratophila. The sequence continues at coordinate 5,123 of JAJLSW010000052.1, read as the reverse complement.
AGATCAAATAATGAATTAGAGACTTTGACTGAGTTTGGACCAGAGATATAAGGAGATAAAGTGGATAGATCAACTGTAAGAGTCTTTGCATAATAAGCATCTTTATCGGCTTCTAATCTATTGTCTATCAAATCTTCAATGGTCTTATTGTTGATTCTTGGATGATTTGGACCAACTCTTAATAATCTCTTGGTATACCACTGGATTAAAGTATCATCAATGGGGAATAAACCTGATAATGCACCCCATTCGGTGGTCATATTAGCTATGGTAATTCTATAATCAATTGGTAATTTATTAATGGAATCACCTGTGAATTCAATGGCATGGTTTAACACTTCGTCGTTATTGAATAACCCACATAATGAAACAATTACATCTTTACCCGTGACACCTTTTGGTAATTCCCCAACTAATTCGACTTTAGCTACAGGTGGGATTTGCCACCAAGTTTGACCCGTTGCCCAAATAGATGCGGCATCGGTTCTAACGATTGGTGTACCAAGTGATCCAATACCACCATAGGTATTCGAATGAGAATCAGAAGCAACGGTAAGATTCGATGGGAAGGCATAACCTTCTTCTATCATGATTTGATGACCAATACCTCTACCAGCAGGGTAAAAGTCGATCCCTTGTTCCTTTGCGAAATTTTCAATGTTTTCATACTTGGTTAAATTCTTTTCGGTTTTATTTTGAACGTCATGATCTAAAGTATTGACGATTTGTCTATTATCTTTAACTTTTGAAGCACCTAACCCTTTGAATTTCAAAGCCACAGGCCAGGAATTGTCATGGGACATGACATGGGCAGGTCTAATCGATACATAATCACCAGAGTTGACTATCTTACCCTTTGGTAAACCAACGGCATATTTCTGGACGATTTTTTCGGTCAAGTTCTGACCAATGAACAGAGGAGAACTTGAGGACAAGAGTCTTTTGGATTGCAAGTCTAGCTTGTTCAAGCTACGCACTCTAGAGGCTCTTATAAGGCTTGACATTTTTTTTTTACTCGTTGCGTATATCCCTGAAATCAGCAAACAAAAATCCAACTTACAACCAACCCAATCCACTTGTAATCTAAATAAATATCAACCCCATCCCATGGATGACTCCAACGCAGGCTCCTATTCGCGCGATTTTCGAAAATTTTTCAGATGATTCCTTGGGCACGTGACTGGATGGGCTTATTCGAGTAAGATAGATAGAGATAAATATATATAGAGTATAGGAATGCATGTGTATGAAAGGGCGTTTTATCGTGGTTTGAATATAGGTTCCAAGCAAGGCATATATAAGATGAGCTCCAAGACAACTTACGAGAAAGTAGTATCTACAGGGGGGGAAGACACCAAGGCATACATACTGCGATGTGCCTATGAGAACTGTAACTCAAGGGTGATCAAATATCCCACATCAAAAGTGGTGTCGCCAATAGATGAATTGAACAAGGCAAAGATCGTAAACCATGAATTGGTATACGATATGTTATACATCTCACCTGTGGACCATAGTATCATCCCACATCCTGCCACCGCCACCGCCACCGCTACCACCACCGTCCCCATGTCATCATCATTACCTGGATCCAAGGAGTATTTCATAGTGGAATCGATGTGGGATTTCGATAACATTGGTGTTTCGAAGACGAAGAAAGAGTTCAATCCCGAATCGATTGATTTCAATCTACAATACGAGGATGATTCGGAAGAAAGTTATAAGAAGAAGACGAAAGTTAGGTTTGATAGGTACTTGATCTGTTCCGATTGTAATCGTGGTCCTATTGGATTTGCTGGGTTTATCACTACTGAAGAAAGTGCAAAAGTTGACGAGGTATCTGGTGAAAAAGGAGACGGCGAGATCTTGGAGAAGAGAGACGATGTTGAAGATTTGCAGAAGTACGTTAAGGAGTCCGATAATAGATCCATTGATGATCTAAGGTACTTCTTGTCTTGTGATTCTGTTGTTTATCAGGGCATCAATTGAACATATTATAGTATAGTATAGTATAGTATAGTATAGTATAGTATAGTATAGTATAGTATAGTATATATATATATATATAAGTCAATATATTATTTTTTGAAAATTTTAATTTTACAAATCTTGCCAGGTTTAACATTTTTTTCATCGTTGTATCAAATGTTGTACCTATGTAATTTCTTTTTTTAAGTGGGGATTTACAAAGAAAATTAGATAATGAATATGTTGATTGAATACTAAATACTAAGTAATAAATAAAGACAAAAAATTAGACAAATGTTGTTTGATGTAAATAGAGTATACTTCAATCGATAAAGAGATATAATTTTTTCAAATCGAATAAATTTATTTCTTATCGGCACCCATCTTATTCAAAGCTGAACCATATTTGAACCATTCAATTTGTTCAGAGTTATAAGTATGGGATAATGGAGTAGACCATGGTTCAGAACCATCCTTTGGATGAACAACCATTGTTAAGTTCTTAGCTGGAGCTAATTCTTTAACACCAATAAGATCAATTTCATCTTCTGGGTTAATCTTTTCATATGCTTCTGGTTCGACAAAGTTTAATGGTAATAAACCTTGTTTCTTCAAGTTAGTTTCATGAATTCTGGCAAATGATTTGGTAATAATTGCGTAACCACCTAAGTATCTTGGTTCTAAAGCGGCATGTTCTCTTGATGAACCTTCACCGAAATTTTCACCACCAATAACAACCCATTTGATACCGTTATCTCTGTACCAACCGGCAGTTTCTGGAACACCATCGTATTTACCGGTGAAGTGATTCTTAACACAGTTAGCCTTTTCATTTTCAGCATTAATAGCACCAATCATATAGTTATTGGAGATATTTTGTAAATGACCACGGTATTTTAACCATGGACCAGCCATTGAAATATGATCAGTGGTGGTCTTACCTAAAGATTTAATCAAGATTGGCATCTTAACTGGATCGGTACCATCCCAAGCATTAAATGGAGTTAATAATTGTAATCTATCGGAAGTTGGGGAAACGTTAACTTGTAAAGCGGATCTTTCAGCTGGTGGGGCTTGATAGGTGTTTTCACCGGCATCATAACCTCTTGGTGGTAAACCATCACCAAATGGAGCCTTTAACATAAATTCATTTCCATCGGCATCCTTTAATTTATCGGTTAATGGGTTAAATCTTAAATCACCTGAAATGGCATAAGCAACGGTCATTTCTGGAGAAGCAACAAAGGCATGAGTAGCAGTGTTACCATCATTTCTAGCAGTGAAATTTCTGTTAAATGATGAAACAATGGTATTCTTTTCACCCTTTTTAATATCTTGTCTATCCCATTGACCAATACATGGACCACAAGCATTGGCTAAAACTTTACCACCAAATTCTTGGAAAACCTTCAATTGACCATCACGGGCAATTGTAGCACGAACTTGTTCGGAACCTGGAGTAACGGTAAAGATAGCTTTTGATCTTAAACCATGAGATTCGGCATCTTTAATAATAGAAGCAGCTCTTGACATATCTTCATAAGAAGAGTTAGTACAAGAACCGATTAAACCAACCTTAACTTCTAATGGCCAGTCATTAGCAACGGCAACTTCTTTCATCTTAGAAACTGGAGTGGCTAAATCTGGAGTGAAAGGACCATTGACATGAGGTTCTAAAGTATTCAAATCAATTTCAATAACTTGATCATATTCACAACCTTCATCAGCGGATAAGTATTCCTTTTGGTAAATCTTGGCGAAATCGGCAATTTCAGATCTGTTTGTAGCATTTAAGTAATCAACCATAGATTGATTGTATGGGAAAACAGAAGTAGTAGCACCAATTTCGGCACCCATATTACAAATGGTAGCCATACCGGTACATGAAAAGGTATCGACACCAGAACCGAAATATTCGACAATAGCACCGGTACCACCTTTAACGGTAGTAATACCAGCTAATTTCAAGATGATATCCTTTGGAGAAGTCCAACCAGACATCTTACCAGTTAATTTAACACCAATAATCTTTGGAGCCTTTAATTCCCATGGTAAACCAGCCATAACATCAACGGCATCAGCACCACCAACACCAATGGCTAATTGACCTAAACCACCGGCATTTGGAGTATGAGAATCGGTACCGATTAATAATTCACCTGGGAAAGCATAGTTTTCCAAGACGATTTGATGAATAATACCTGAACCTGGTTTCCAGAAACCTAAATTGTATTTAGCACAAGCAGAAGCTAAGAAATCATAAACTTCTTTGTTTAATTCAATGGCTCTAGCTAAATCAGCTGGACCTTCCTTTTGAGCTTGAATTAAATGATCACAATGGACGGTAGATGGAGTAGCAACTGATGGCATACCAGCAGACATGAATTGTAAAATAGCCATTTGAGCGGTAGCATCTTGACAAGCAACTCTATCTGGTCTTAATTTCAAATAAGAAACACCTCTTTGAATGTCTTGTTCATGAGGGTTATCTAAATGACCGTATAAAACCTTTTCAGCATAGGTTAATGGTCTATTTAATCTAGATTTAACAACTTCTAAGTTGGCTAATTGAGCTTTATAGTTGATAAAAGTATCAGATTCTAACAAGTTCATGTGAACTTTTGAATCTTTAGTCAAGTTGGAGACAGTAGCCATACCACGGGAACGTGATACCTAATCATTAGGAGTTAGTAAAAAAGAATCGATAAAAAAAAGTCAAATCGAATAAATCAATGCAAATAAAAACAAATCAAGGATGATTTAAATTATTACATGTATGAAAAAAGAAGAGAGATAAATAGATGGAACATACTTTAGCGGCAGATCTTGTAAAGGATAACATTATGTGATGATAATAGAGAATTCAATTACAAGAAATTTGGTTGAATGGAGGGGAAAGAAAAAAGAGATGTGAAAAGAAAGTGGACAATTAAAAAGATATATATTTAAACAACAACCATAATCACCTTTGACCATCCATCCATTCATCATTTACCAGCATCAATTATTTGTTTTTTTAACGAGTAGTAACTAAGGCTGTCATGCTCCAATCTATTATGGGCCGGCTGAGGTAATCTGAGGTGAATTAACCATGGAGGCCCGATGCCAAATCCGATCATAAATTCGCGCTGGGGGCCAATGAGAGGCGTGGAATT
>JAJLSW010000051.1:0-34042 GCA_030567875.1 Wenyingozyma nitratophila | reverse complement strand
CAACCGGTGAAATCGTCGAGACTCCAACCTCAGGTGTCACCACAACTATCCCATGGACTGGAAAGACTACTTTGACAACTACCGGACCAATCACTGTTACATCTGGATCCACCACCTATACCACAACCGGTGAAATCGTCGAGACTCCAACCTCAGGTGTCACCACAACTATCCCATGGACTGGAAAGACTACTTTGACCACCACCGGCCCAATCACTGTTACCTCTGGATCTACCACATATACTACAACCGGTGAAATCGTTGAAACCCCAACCTCGGGTGTCACAACAACTATCCCATGGACTGGCTCTTACACCACAACTACATATGGCCCAATCACTTATACTTCTGATGGTGAGATTTACACCACTTCGGGTGTGATTGTTGAAACTCCTCATTCAACTACTCCAGGTCCAAAGGCTACTACTATCACTGCTGATAAAGTTTCGTATGTTACAGTAACAGTTTCGTGTTCTGTCTCAACAACTTACACTTCTGAAACGTCATATCCAAACACAAATGGAGGATCTATTATTACTTCGACCGTTGTGGTAGTAGGTGAGCCTAGCTATTCTCCAGTAGTAGCCACCGCTACCCCTGTAGCTATTGGAGTTGTTACTTCTACCTCTGCAGCTAATAATATTGCTACTTCAGTCGCCGCCTCGGGCTCAGAATATGAAGCTAGCGGTCATAAATTGGCAGGTCAAACATCTTTAGTCCTTGCTCTATTGGCCATTTCCTTCTTATTTTGATGATTTATACGGAACTCTTTTTGTTCCTGTTTTTGTTTTTATCACTATTTTAAATACCCCTTTATGTAAACTAGTTTTCTCTCCAATATTTTTTTTACTATCTTTACCTCTGGTAAAGAAAGTGTTTTTTTTTTGGAGGAAAATACTCGGATATTGTTTGATTTCAAAACTTTAATCTAATAACTTTAAATATACTTTTTTGTTTTTCATACAATTTATCTGTTTCAGATCAAACTAAAGCAAATACTCACCAATCTCGAACTATTAGTGAGTAGAAAAGCTGTTGTTGGATTATGCGACTAGCACTCATAATCGTTGTCATAGCTTTTCGCAAGTCTTTTCGAGGGTATTTTCTATGACGAACATATTTATCGGGTAACAAATGACCACATCATTTGAGACTGAAGTCCCCAGAGAAGCCCAAACTTTCAGTAAACCAAATCACACATTAGTAAAGTAATTGCAAACATGTATCAATTTAAAGATGAGTATGATTGCTTTGCGTACCCCAAGATGAAATCCATATATATATATGATTTTGGACTAAACGCGATCTATCCTCTATCCACCTCGACAAACCTCTCGCTTGAGATTTGCTCATCCACGCATTTAGTAGTCACACCGCACACCTCTTCTGTGCCGCGATCAAACCTCTCGATAATCTATCTACTAGCCAGCCGTTAAGGTTCTCCTAATTATTTCAACATAGCAAAGTTGACTCATCAAAATAGACATCTTTTCTTCCAGTATATACTAGCAAATTCACGGAATACACTAGAACATATTTGATGATATTCGTGGGTTTGAGATTGCCGTTTAAATATGGGGTTTCTTCGCTCAAGAGGCTGAATTTCTCGTCTCCCCTAATAAAGCAATATTCCAACTTTAATCTAATGGAACGACAATACCATTCAAATTCGACTTTTACGTTCAATTATATCGGTTCTAACAATGCTAGGTTTGGATTGAACCCACTTTCTGGGTTCAATGTTTTGCAGAGACCATTACTCCAGAGCTTCAAGAGATTCAACTCTTCGAAGTCTACAAATGATGACAATACTTCGGGCAATAATCAGGACAGCAATAAAAAAGACGGCCCATACCGTTTCAAATCATTTGAAGAAGTCTTTGCATTGCTGAAACTATTGAAACCAGAACTACCAACTATGGGTATAGCGCTTCTGTTCTTGTTCACCTCATCTGGTATAAGTATGCTGTTCCCTGCTATTATTGGTGCCGTCATCGATAACGCTAAGGATATAATGGAAAACACTCCAAAGGATAATGCAACTGGCTCAGAAGTCATACCAACAATAGGAACTATTAGGATGTTGGGTAAGGAAATCCCATTAACTGTTTTCTATACGACTTTGGGTGCTATATTCCTTGTAGGATCGGTGGCTAATTTTGGTAGAATCTTATTACTGAGAAAGATCGGTGAGAGATTAATGGCCAAGTTAAGGCTAAGAATATTGAAAAAAATCTTTTACCAGGACTCAAAGTTTTGGGATGTGTATAAATCGGGTGATTTGATCTCTAGATTGGTCAATGACTCTACGATTGTAGCTAGATCAATTACTCAAAATGTTAGTGATGGTCTAAGATCGAGTATTAGTGGTCTCGTTGGTTTAGTATTGATGGTTTTTATTTCAGCAAAACTGACTGGTTACATGTGTTTGATGTTCCCCTTCTTGATTGGTACAGTTGCCATTTTCGGCACTAGAATTAAGACAATCTCTAGACTTATTCAACAACAGCTGGGTAACTTGACAAAAGTGTCAGAAGAGCAGTTTAATTTCACAAAGACAATTCAAAGTTTCAACAATGAAGCCTATGAGGTTGGAAAATTCAAAAATGAAGTCAAGCAGTTATACGATTTATCATTAAAAGAAGCAACGTTGACTGGTTATTTTGCTGGTGCAACAACTTTTGTGGGTAATGCCACAATCATTGCCTTGCTAGTAATAGGAACTAATATGGTTAGACAAGGTGAGTTGACCATTGGTGACCTATCAAGTTTCTTGATGTATACTGTTTATACCGGTTCCTCTGTGTATTCATTATCCAATTTTTACACTGAACTTATGAAAGGTGTTGGTGCATCGACGAGAATCTTTGAGTTGATGAATCTGCAACCTGCAATTATACCAACAAAAGGTAAGAGAGTTGATGATATCAATGGTGATATTGTATTCAAAAACATCAAGTTCAACTACCCATTGAGACCTAATCACACTGTTTTCCAAGATTTGAATTTAACTATCAATAAAGGAGATCATGTTTGTCTTGTAGGTCCAAGTGGTTGTGGTAAGAGTACAGTGACTCAACTCTTACTGCGTTACTATGAACCTAAATCTGGTGACATATTTGTCAATGGCCACGAATTAAACGAGATGTCACTGGCCCATTTCAGAAAAAATATAGGTATAGTTCAACAGGAACCTATGCTATTTTCAGGTACGATTAGAGAGAATTTGGTTTACGGTAAGAGAAAAGCAACAAATGCTGAGGTCATGGATGCATGTAAATTGGCCAACTGTTATGAATTCATCCAAAATTTCCCAGACCAATTTGACACTGTGATTGGATCCAAAGGTGCGCAATTGAGTGGTGGTCAAAAGCAAAGAATAGCCTTGGCTAGATCATTAATTTGTAAACCACAGATATTGATCTTGGATGAAGCCACATCTGCTCTGGATACTCAATCTGAAAAGGCAATCCAAGAGACTCTAGAGAGAAGACAAGTTGCTGGATTGACAACTATATCAATAGCCCATAGACTATCGACGATCAAGATGAGTAATAAGATTGTTGTTTTCAATAGTCATGGTGAAATTGTTGAGATGGATAATTTCACCACTTTGATCAGTAATCCCGATTCAGAATTGAACAAGTTGTTGAAGAAAAGTGATACCGGTGATGATACAGAACAGACCTTGACCGAACATGAAGCGGAAGCTGAAGAAGACACATCAGCAACTCTGGCTGAATGTGAAGAAGTGTTTGAAGATGAAAAAGAACCACGCCAGCAATCAGTTGGTGCCAATACCAAATAAGAGATATAACCATAAAGCATTATATATATACACTACTGTAAATAGTTGTCTGAATAAACGAAATAAAATTACATTACATTGTATTTTAAAGATAAATTACTAATATTACAAAATTAAGCCTACTATTCGCAAGAAAAAAGCACATAAATCATCTGGAGTCGCCAAAGGCAACAACATCCCAAATGACAAACTCATCTCCCGAGATCAGCAACACTGAGTCGTTTTCACCATTTTCAAGGAATCCATGCTCATTCTTCAACCCATAACTAACATTAGAGTCTTTGAGTCCATAGTTTACTAATGTGAACCAACTGGGTTTATTTCTCAATATGCCATTCGGTCCGCTCAATAATTCTTGAATATCTATTTTACCGTTGAATAAACCATTGGAGATGCTGAATCTCGTAAGTTTAGTCTCATCCACTAAATTATCCTCGTTCATCTCACGATACCTCGATATATAACTATCCGTATTATCAAACGATCCCAGCTGACAGTTATCTTGACTTGAGTAGACTATCCATTCCAATGTATCTACTGCCCATGTTTCGTCTCGTTTAGGGATAGGTTTCAAAACTGGGATTTTCAAGACTCCTAGATCCGTCTTTTTGATTATTGGTGTGATATCTACAAAGTCCAAGTCTTCTTGGTTGCCCAATAGTTCAATCAATGGATCAACATGAGATATTATAAATTGGTATCTCTTATCCTGGTATACATTCTCCGCAAACCATAATAATCTAACGTAGTTCATATCTTTCTTGTTGATCATCCCTTGAAACTCACATAGATTGAAATCCAATTTGAATATTTTGAATTGGTTGTTCTTCGAACTAACGCCCGATTTGCTACAGAACTGTGATACTTTACCCGACATACCCGATGAGTAGTATACTTCTGAAGTCAACTTCAAGTGCAACATACCCCGTACGATACTTATGGAATCTTCGTGATCCACTTGCTGGTGGTCGGCATAACATGTGATTTGCGACCTCTCCTCGGGGCTTAAACTTAAGACCAGAGATAGCAAGGTATGCAAGTTAAAGTTCTTTAAGATGTGGCTTTGTGAACCTTTAAACACATCGTTTATAGCAGCTTCAACCTTTACCGACTCAGAATAAGGTACGACTAGATCGATTTGATTTATTAAGTTGTGACTCGTCAGTGATCTCTCGACAACTTTAAACCCCTCTAAGCCCAAATTCCCGCCCCTGACATGGCAATGCGCAGATCCTATTCCTTTATCCTTCATCTAGAGTCCCCGTAGCTTATATAAAGGACCTCTACAGTGGCAATTCAAGGTAGCATACATATTCCCTCCAGGTGTCTCTCATACTTTAGCTCCCTTATTAAAAAAATTTGAAATGGAGAGACTGCACCGCCCGCGAAGAAAATAAATTGGTTGCCGGGTAAAGTCGAGAAAGAGAGAACTAACGATTAAAAGTGACTAATCTAGCGCAGATTGGCAAGGGATCACCGATTAGTCAGGGTAGATAATCAGATATTTATAAGAAGAAAGTTGTTATTTTCTGTCTCAGATCCCGTTCCCAGTATCCACAAGAGACAATCAAACGACTAAGGATGGGCTACAAAGTAGTTGCCTCCCAGGAGGAGAACCCATTTGCTAAATTTGTCAACAATCAAATTATCGTTGAAATACCTGAAGTTACACTAGAGTCTGGTGAGATTTTGTACAAAGTGCCTGTAGCTTATAAGACATGGGGAAAGCTTAATGAGAGTGGAACCAACTGTATGCTTATAACACATGCTTTAACCGGTTCGGCAGATGTAGCCGATTGGTGGGGGCCTTTATTGGGTAAAGGTAAAGCATTTGATCCTTCAAAATTTTTCATCATATGTTTAAATTCATTAGGTTCACCATATGGCTCTGCCTCTCCACTTACCATGGATTATGAGTTTGGTGAGAGATATGGTCCTGAATTTCCCGTGGTGACTGTTAGGGATGATGTTAATATTCACAAGTTGGTATTAGATTCATTAGGAGTTAAAGAAGTAGCAATATGTATAGGTGGATCAATGGGTGGTATGCTTGTATTAGAATGGGCATTTGTAGACGACGGTAAATACGTCAAAACTATTTCCGCCTTGGCTACAAGTGCCAAACATTCAGCATGGTGTATATCATGGGGTGAAGCTCAAAGACAATGTATATACGCAGATCCAAAATATGAAGATGGTTATTATCAATTGGACGATCCTCCTTTAGCCGGATTAGGAGCAGCTAGAATGTCTGCCATGTTAACATATAGGTCAAGAACTTCATTTGAGTCTAGATTCGGTAGAGATTGTCCTAATCCTCAACAAAAATCAAAAAGTTTGAGCAATTCTACCATTGGTGCCTTACCCAAAACAGAAGAAAACTCGGAGTCATTGTTCGATGGTGATAGGGAGGAAAATTGGAGTATACATAACGATGGTGCTATAGTGAAGAATAACTTTGAAAAACGTAGAACAAGTAGTCAAACCAATTCAGTTTCCAACGTATCATTGGCTTCATTGGATATAAACGACAATGCTTCCAGCAATACATCATCGGCCCCATCCCCTACAATCGACTCCGCCACCGCAACTAATAATCATAATAACACCAACAACAATAACACATTCTTGAAAAACCAACTAAGCAGAACAAATAGTATCTCTTCCATTTCCTCTTCAGCAAGACAACGTCGTAGACCTCAACACTATTTCTCAGCTCAAAGTTATTTGAGATACCAAGGTCAGAAATTCGTACAGAGATTCGACGCAAACTGCTATATCTCCTTGACTAGAAAGATAGATACGCATGACGTTGGTCGTGATAGACCTGAATATGATAACGATACAGCAAAGGCTCTTGCCTCTAGAAAGCAACCTGCTTTGATCGCTGGTATTTCATCGGATGCACTATTCACCTACAGTGAGCAGATATTCATCGCAAAGCATTTACCAAATGCAAGACTCAAAAAGATCTTATCACCAGAGGGACATGATGCCTTCTTATTGGAATTCAAAGAGATCAATGACTTATTACTAGAGTTTGAAAATGAACATTTAAAGGATATTATGAATGTTGTAGGTAATAATGAAGAATGGATAGACGAAGAGCTCGACAAGGATAAGACTGAGAGTTTCTTTGGTGAAGCTGAAGATGTTGCCAATTGGTAAGCAAAGACGCAAAGATTCAAAGACACGTAGATAGTACATTATGACGTAATAATTGAATAAATAAACACACACATATAGAATCTAATTGTAATGATATGAAAAATAATAAAATAGTTGTAATGATATAAAAAACAAATAATTATTACCGAAATACATTTAATCGATTCCAATACTTATGTACGAAAGATATATATCTCTACAAAATCAAAACTAGGGGATATCTCACACGTAAAAAATAAAACCAAAACTAAAAAGCAAAAATTAACAAACACGCACACACACATGTAAGTGTATATGCAGACGAAGACCAGAATAATAGGATCAAATAACAAGCCATGAATCATCCATTTCATCATCTGAGACCTTGTTAGAATCAACTTGTTGATTGGTATATGCTTTACTAGCTGCCAGTTTTCTGGCATATTCAAGCTCGCTGTAAATAGCCTCAATTGCACTTTGAACCCCATTTTCAGATCTGATCTTGGTACCAATCAATCTGGCTTTTTCAATAATCCTACTATTGGTAGTGACTTTCTTTAAAGCCTTAGCCATACTCTTGTAGTTCAAATCCTTCAAAGCTACACCAACACCCAAATCCTCAACCCTACCGGCATAAAACTTCTGATCTCCAAAAAATGGTTTCACAATGGTGGGTAATCCAAATCTTAGTGAAGCACCAGTGGTCCCTGATCCACCGTGATGTACAGCGGCATCTATTTGAGGAAATAACCAATCATGTGGAACAGTCCCGGCGTTGTATACCTCGGATGGTAATACGGTTTCAATTGCCGATTTGTCTCCTCCTAATCTGTCTGACCAACCTTTATTTAAGATACAACGTACATCGGCTTCCAATACCGCATCTACAATCGCTTGTGTCAACTCAGCAGGGTCGGTCACAACAATGGATCCGAATCCAATATATACCAACTTCTTATCATCTTTTCTTGCCTTTTCCATGAAATCGACCAATTCCTTCGGTGGTTCATAAGTACTTGTTTCATCCAGGAACCAATACCCAGTGACTTTGATCCATTCGGAGAAATCAACCGAGGGAGGGAAAACCGTAGGTGATATGTTGTATAAGAATGGAACAGAGGATTGTTTCATAAGGCTAAGATTAGTCTTTGGTAAACCCAAAGTCTCTACTCTCCATCTGTTTACTTGATTCGAAATACCCTTCCAAAATGCATTTTCAAAGGCAACGTGCGTCATGTAATTATACGCACCACCTAGTTTTTGATCTGGGACCATGAATGCATGGGGATAGGCTCTAGTCCTAGTCCACGGCATGGTAAAAGCACGGAAATATGGGATTTGTAACTTTTCCGCTATGTGAATACCACACATTGTAGAAGGGGACTCTATCAAAAGTTCAGAGTCAGCGCATGCAACCCAAGCAGTACTCAACAAATCGTCAATCCATGTCTTAAACTTCTTTCTTGCCTCTTTTATGAAGGAGTAATTGAAATTTGGGTGGCTAACCATTAAGTTCATCAACTCGGAAGGTTCACCAGCAATGGCTTCGAATTCAATCCCATGAGCTTTAACCCAATCACCAAATTCCTTATGAGACACAATCTTAACCTGTTGGCCTTCCTTGAGTAATGCTTTACCTAAAGCGATATACGGTTGGACGTCACCTCTTGAGCCAATAGTCAAGAGTGTGATCTTGAACGATTTGGCAGGTTTGATTATGGTCTTCGAGAAAGAAGAATCCTTGAGGATAATTGGAACGTCGGTGCCAATATGATCGGTCAACCTACTTTCAAAGAAATTGATTCTTGCATTACTTAGACTAGTATTTGATTCTGCAAGTTTGTAATTTGTCTCATCGCCTGATGACGATTCACTGTTTTGAATATTGACACTCAAATCCAATGAGGATTTCTTGTATATATCAATCTGTTTCAGTAGTAACACTTCGCAATCATCTCTTGTTTCACGGAAGGAAAATTCAAAAAATGACTCCTCGTGCCCATGGATCACAATTACCAAACCCGAATAACCGAATCTGAATCCCTTTTCCTTGTATATATTTTCGACATCGGTGAAGGGTAAGATCATAGTAGTGGAAACACCCGGTGTTGTGGATTTGAAACAGATTTCATTTGAACCTAGATATATCTTACCATAAATGGGGAAACTCTTTAGCAAGTATGCATTATATGTTGCACTAAGCTTTTCAGTTGATGGTAAGGAAAATAACCTTTGAAATTTATCGGTTGCTGATTTTCTGTCCTGCTCACTCTTGATAAAATACGAGTCTTCGTCGCCTCTTTCTAACGAATTCTTCTCATCGTAATGTGCGATGTAGTGATTAGCAGGGAACAATGAACTGCCAACAGCACTTGTTGTATTCACCAGTGATTTGACAATATTTGAACCCCAGTACGATGAAGGCTTTGAGGAATCAGAGCTTTGTTGATGTAACATTTCTTGTGATCTTGGTTGTTCTTTACTAGCCTCGTCCATATTCGGAATAGAGATTTCGGAAGCAGATGACTCCACGGAGTCAGATCTGACTGTTATTTCAATCAACGGTTCTTCGTTGTCCTGTTCTGTGTATTCGTTATCCTCTGCGTTTGATCTCTTTCTGTATACATGTGATGTAAGATAGGAATGGGAAGCCAAAACCTTATTTTTCAATTTATCCAGAGATGGCTTATAAACTGAGACTTTTGATAGCTTAGATCTCAATTGCTGGCTTGTTCCTTCACTTGATGTCTTATTTCCATCTTTGTTATTAGACCCTTCTAGTAATAATGAAGAAGTTGATATATCTATTCCAGCTTTATCTAAGCTCTGTTTGATATTAGCTATAGCTTCATCACCCTTGACAAAGAACATAAGGAAGTAATCATCGACAGCAAATGAATCGGAATCTTCTAGTACTTTGATCCTTAAGTTCTTGGCTTCGCCGACAACAGAAGTTAATTCCAAGTCCATCACATTGACTAATGGGATCTTAACAGCGACTTGGTCATCAACAGCTTTTGCAGCAAATATTTGTTTCTTTAAAGCGGCAACCCAACCCCTTGCAGCATCCAACGAATCTAATAAATAGGAATGTGTTGCAGTCTCAGTGATAATACGGATCCAAACTGGTTTGTTGGGATTTGAAGATGACGAGTTCCTATCGTAGATGGTTTCTGCTCTAATAGCTGTTCTTAGATCAATGACACATTGTGGGAAATAAAGATCCGTGGCACTCGAGTAAATAGTTAAAGAGTTGTCCCTTAAGATAGCCCATTTCCTATGTTCTCTCAAAGATGGGTATGATTTGGTGGATATTGTACCACTCTTTATTGTATTACCTTGCTTCTTTGGTAAGAATGCAAAAAATAAGATGCACTGTGCTGTGATATACAAATGACCTTGAAGAAGTACATCACCCATAAGCCAACATGAATAGTCACCAACTAATTCATCGTCATGTGGAATGTCGAATATCTTGACAAGCTTTCGATACAAGGCTGAAGCTCTCTTCAAAGAGGCATTGGAACCCGATTTGGAAAACGTTCTCTCCACTGATAGTTCAAAAGTTGATTTCCTTCTCATGATTGGAGCAGCTGTTGGTGTTGTAGTTGTAGCTCCAGGTTGTTGTGGTTTGGTATTTCTGAGGCTATCAACGACTGTAGATGACGTGGGTATAATGGTAGAAGCATTACCGATGTTTTGACCACTTACATTTGACGATGAATGGGGGTCTTTCATTGTGACCGAAGTATCATTTGACAAGTTATAGATACCATCTCCGCTACCCAGACGTAAAGTCTGGTTATCCTTCTCATCAAATGAGTCGACAGAACGATTTGATTGATCAAAGTCTTCGGCTTCCAGTTTCTGTAACTCATCATCAATGTCTTCCAAATCTTCATTTTCTACATCACTTTCAGAGTCAAGATCCGTAGATTCACCTCTTTCGTAATCCATGGGATGTTCACTTTTACTTTGTGTGCTATTGTGACTATCATCATCAGAGTCTGAATTATCGCCATCAATATTAAGACCGTCATCCATATCCTCATAACCTGCATACATACTAGTAGTTGTCAACAGTCCAACAAATGATTTGGCGATTCCATCGATTGAGGTTCCATCTCTGGTAAGCCATTCTTGAGAGAAAGCAGAAGGGTTGAATTCAGACGACTTACTTTCGTGCAATTTGGGGATGGGACATTTGCTCCCCCTGTCACTTTTATCTGATCCAACGGAATCTGTGGATGAGGATCTATGATGAAGACTATGAGAGCCGGAATTAAACCTTAATAAATCCTTGGATTTCTTGGGGAAAGTAGAGATGATTCTGCTTGGTGAGAGAGACAATCTATTGTGAGTTAAAGTTTTCCTGATTCTTTCAGGTGATAAGAATCTTGATGAAATAGATGAACTGGAAGAAGCCAAAGGACGAGTTTCTCTAGATTCTTCTTCTTCGTTCCCCTTATCTTGACCCTGATCTAGATCCGAAACTGAGACCTCACTATCGGCGTCGACTTCATTTGAGTCAGATGGGAATGATCCCGGGAAGGGCGTCAGTTTAACACTGGTATTTTGTTCATCTATTGAATCTTCTTGTTCGGTCTTATGCTGATCAATTTCATCTTTATGTGAAGCCTGCGTTTTATCCTCAATAAGCGGCTCAGACTTGCTATCAGCCCTGTCATCGCCTGTGGTTATAGTACCAACCCCACTCAGTGGGGCATGAATACTGTGATCAGTGTCTTCTCCTATATTATTATCGGTCTGATCTGACATTCTCTGTTATATCAATTTGAGTGTATGAATATGCCCATGTATACGGCTAATAATCGTTGCAAACCCCCTTGTTTAATAGATATATATCTATATCTACCGGTAACTGTCTTAAAAGTGCCGAGCTGAGATAGTTTCGAAACCAAGATACAAGAGTAATGCAACCAAGGTTATTTCAGTCGATGTATTTATGGATCTTCGAAGTGGACTGGGTAATTCCTAATGTAACGGGGAGAAGTAACGAAAGAGGGCGGTTTCAGAATGGGGAGAGTCTAAATAAAGAGGAAAGATAAGCAGGTCCGGTACAAAAGGAAACGAGCACAGGCAAAAAAGTGACACGCGCAGTCTCTGTTCTGTGCTTAGTCTTGGTATTTGTTTAAAAGGTGAACGGTTTCATTGATCTTACGTGGTGGTTACGTATTTTTAATTATATTCTATACAGTTTGTGGGAGCTGGAAGTAGCGCCATATCTCTATAGCCCACCTGCTTCCTCGAGTCTATGCTTCAACGTCCGGGTCTTGTCACCGATCTGTAAAACCACCTCTTGCAATGCTCTTTTCTCGTTCCTACCAAATAAAAACCCGATCAATCCGTCAATAACCCCAGTAATTCCGATGATCACCCCGGCAATGAGAAATATGACGGATGTCCAAGGTGCTACAATGACACTGAGTACCACTATTACCGGAATAAAAACAATCACCAATGCCATTGAAGCCCAAAAATGGATAAGTCTCCATTTACTTTGGGTGTAGTTGGTGTTTAAAATGTACTCTTGTACCAGCGATTTCAAGTCATCATAGACTTGTAACTTCTCTTGGGTAAATAGTTGCGAGTAAGTGATTTTCGATGTTTTATTAGAGTTGATCGGAGCAACTTTCAATGTTGCGGAATATGCAAAATGATCGGAATATGACCCAATATTGGGGATATCTTCTGTGAATTCGACCGAAGCTTTAACTACTTTAAATTTGGAATCATCTATCAAAGCATAATCAAGTCTGCATGCTTCATCTGCTTTTCTATCTGCTCTCCAAGTATTTAAAGTCGAATCGCAAGTAGTTCCACCTATCTTAATCTGGCTTACTGGATCCAACTTCTTGATCATATTTAAATCGCTGATACCGTATAGACACTCCCATGAGTCTCGTAATCCCCCTTCGTATTGTAATATATTATAAGGTAATGAACCCGGTCTAGAATTCAGATCACCAACCAATACAACTGCATACCCAGCATCTTTACACATATTGATCAATGTAGCAATTTCCCAAGCCTGACATGCCCTATGACAAGAATAAGCAGCATCTCCAGTCAGCGAATAAGGAGCATGCATGTGTGAATTGAGAATAGCAACTGGTGTCGCATTTGGATAGCTTGGTTCCAAATAAGTTATGGCTACACTCTTACCAACGTACCAATCACCTCTGAAGAAGGCTGAAGGTCTACCATTGATAGGAAATCTGTAGAGGAAGGTAGATTTGATGGGGATCTTGGATAAAATGGCTAACCCAGGACCTGTCAATATACCAGATGAGAATTTCCTGTGGTAAAAATATTTACTTGAGCATACCCTAGTAAAGTAATCCCAATCTTCTTCTACCCAAACTTCTTGTAATGCAATAATATCGTAGTCAGATGAAAGTGATGCAATCTTATCGGCAATGGCATGTAATCTTTCTCTTCTATTCTTACTCACGAATTTCAAACCCCATGTATTGAAAGTCAAAAATTTGATTTCATCTGCACCCTTCTCTATCTCCACATCGGTAGTAACTTCGTTGTCATCATCGTTGAACTCATCATCAGATATACTTATACTGTTATAGCTCTTGCTGTTCTTGAAACGACTTGTCGTCGCCTGTTGGGGTTTAGGGATTGTGACTGACGCTTGTTCGTTCCCGTTATCACGACTGGTAGATGAGAAGTCAATCCTCGTAGTTTCTGTTCCTTTCGCCATTGAATCACTATATTTAGATACTGTTCTTGAGCTAGATAGATAACACCAGGGCAGAAACATATCCAATTGCCTCTTTCATTTATTTACTGATAAACAAAAACATGAAGCGCTCTTTACTCGTTTTTAGCGAGGATTTTCGGAGTTTACTCTCGACTAAGTCAGTTTACCTAATTGATACATCTATTTATATAACTAGTAGATACACATTAATAAGTACATAAGAGTATTAGATTTAGTTCTTGATTCCAATATCGGTCAAATTGTGATGACCGTTCAAAGAAGGGATAATCACTTGATAATCAAAGGTGCTCGAATCGACTAATTTTTGATCTTTTTCAACGTGTAATGTAGTAATCAAACAACTGTCATCCAAGTCATATGGGATATCGATACCTTTCTCGTCTATATCATCAACAGTTCCTTTGAATTCACGGATATGATTGGTAGGCCCAGGGAACAATTTTCTCGTTGAAGGACTTGTACCATTGTACAATTGGGTGTTTTTCAAAGGAATCAAATCTGCATAGTTTCTTTTATTCATGAAAAGTTTATTATCACGGATAGTATCATCTGTATCGTGGGAGAATAATGGGACAACATCCTCATCTGTACTTCTATCGAAATGATGGATCTTCGATCTCTTAGATAATAGAGTAGCCATACCATTTGGTGGTGCGGCATTTACTATAGCCGATGAAATAACATTGAAAATTAATCTTGGATCGTTGGTAGCATTACTCAAGATTTCTTGATTTATATCAGTCTTATCAGTCAAGTGTAAATGTCTATGGATCTTGGTTTTGAATCTTGAAATACAACATAAATGGACATCACCACTTAAGATTGTGATTCTAACACCATTGGAGGAAGCCAATTTGACTAAT
Organism: Wenyingozyma nitratophila; assembly: GCA_030567875.1. Classification (NCBI taxonomy): domain Eukaryota; kingdom Fungi; phylum Ascomycota; class Pichiomycetes; order Pichiales; family Pichiaceae; genus Wenyingozyma; species Wenyingozyma nitratophila. Next base: position 19,467 of record JAJLSW010000051.1, on the reverse strand, counting down.
TTACCCATTAATTGGTTTCTCTCTTTCTTATGATGAACGGCACACCAATGATCGTTCAAATCGTCTAATAATTCGATGGATCCATCAAATTCGTTGACTAAACCCTTCAACATGACACCTTTTCTTGACAGATATCTAATTGGAGCCAAGATCTTTGAAGACATTAGCGACTCTACCCAGACTAATCTTGGATAACAAATTGGAACACCCAATAACACGACGAGATGCTTCAAATCTCCATTTGATTCAGTAATCTCCTTTTGAAGTCTCTCGAAGATTAAATCGTATGTATTTGAGGATACAACTTGTCTTTTAGTTCTTTCTGTTCTACAATCAAACCCAACAAACCCAATTTCCTTTCCTAATCTAACGTACATTGATCTTGAACGGTCATTGATATAGGGACCAGGTTTAGCACCAAAGATCCAAAACTTGTCCTGTTGCTGTTGTTGGAACTCATCTACTGAGCAATGTTGTTGGAATAACAGATAATACTTGAAAGCAGAGTTACCAACACCTTTAAAGATATCCTGTCTCATTGTTCTATCACTATATGATCCAAATCCGTCGATTATATCATGATCATCGAATAAATTGATTGAAGGGATCTGAGCCATAGCCATAGGGAAGAGGTTTTGTAAGGTTTTACCCTTAGCACCTTCCCAATAACCTTTACCGAACCATTTGATGTAATGATAAAGATAAAAATTCTCGTATGACTCTACGAGATCATCGGTCAATGGGGTGTCAGAATGTAAAGTCTTATGTTTTAACCATTGTTCAAAGGGTTTTGAAGAATGTTTAATCGCATCACAATAGATCTGATCACCACCACCAATCATGACATGATATGGTAGTTTTTTCTCAGGATCAGTATGTTTTCTCATGACGTCTAACCATAAAGAACCGTTGAAAGTTGTGGTATCAACACCGTACGAGAACCCATTACACGAATATGACATAATATTCATAGATTGATCATTTGATGGGATAATAAATTCGAATTTGTTGTTTTGAGCTTGGTTGATAGAATATTTGACTTTTTGTTGGTATGATTGCATGGTGAGTTCGACATCAAATCTGTAAAAGATATGATCTCTTTCCTGGTGGAATGCAATTGATGGGAATTCACCTCTTTCAATCTTGGTTTGTTCAACTTCAGATTGGAAGGCTGGGCCGATAAAGTAGTTGATACTGGGAACTATACCATTCCCGGAATCCTTTACTACCAACAATATCGTACCTCTATAGTTGTTTGAGCCATTCTCATGTGTTGCCAACAATCTAATATTTGGGCCACATGCAATTTCTAAGTCACCAATGTCTGTAAGGTAAATAGAGTTAGTCAGGCAAGGTTTCTTAATTTTGAGTTTGAGCTTTTTGGGGTTTTAGGGCGATCAATGAATCAAAGAAGTCATGATTTATACATACGCTCATTGGGAGGACAGTCGCTTAATTTTGCAGGTACTGAATCTTTAACCATCGTAACATAATCGTTGAAGTTTATGGGATCAAACCACGTTTCTTGTATTGATTCCATGTTGATATCTTATGAATGTGAATATTATGAGTTAAAAGAAGAATATTATAAGAGGGAAAGTTTGAAAATTTAAAGTGATATGCCACTTATCGCCATATGTAAGTACGAACTGGACTATCAAATTGATTGTAGGTATCACAATGATCAAAATAGTAATCCAACAACTGGTGAAACGAGAGATGAAATGAGCAAGCCTTGCTACTAGGTATATGCTGGCTGTGCTAGAGGTTTATTTTTGATTCCGTGCCTGCAACATTTGGGTGTGTTGTTTTTTAACGTATCTAATAGTTTACCAGAGTTGATGAAATATAATCAATAGATTTACAGAAAATGTAGTAAGCGCAATAGAAATGATTTTGAGATATTATTAAATTAAATAGATAAAATTTATATTAATGAAATCAAATGATTTATTTCTTGGAGTAGTCAATGACAGTTGGTTCACCAATTGGAGCATCATCCTTTGGTTCCAAAACTTTAACGTAATCTGGTAAAGCTCTTGGACCCTTCTTGTTCATAGCTGGGTCCTTCATGATCTTGACCTTGATACCTAAGACACCTTGTCTTAATAAGACGTGTCTAGTGGCAACATCGATGAAATCGTTAACTGGTTGACCGGAATGGATCATGAAACCGTCAGCGAATTTCATAGCCTTAGCTCTAGCACCTTTAACCTTACCAGAGATAACAACTTCAACACCCTTAGCACCGGATTCCATAACGTGTCTAATAACACCGTAGGCGGCTCTTCTAACGGCTAAACCGTTTAATAATTTGAATTTTAAGGATTCACATTGGGTAACGGCAGATAAACCTCTGTCTTGTAATCTTTCAGCGTATAAGACAATGGTACCTGGGGCGTACTTGAATCTCTTTTGGATTAAAGCGGTTAATTCTTTAATTCTTCTACCTTGTTCACCTAAAACGGCTTGGGTTCTGGAAGCTCTGATGATAACTTCGGTCTTGTTTGGGGTTAATCTAACTTCAACACCGGCGTAACCTTCTTCAGGTAATTCTCTGGTGAAGAATTCGTTTAATTCGGCGTATAAGACACCATCAGCGACAAGCTTTCTCTTTTTAGAAATGTTAGCAACAACCATTGTAATAATATAATTAGTTAATTAGTTATAATATATCTTTATGAAAGAAGAATTACGTTATAATGAAAAGTGTTGATAAATAAGGTAATAAATTTCAAAGCAAAAGATTTTCCACCCTCGCTCAACCAAAAAGCGAGAAAGGTTTCAGCAAAATATGCGCGAGAATGACACGTGATTAAAAGTGAGGGTTCAAAACCCTCTCATGTGACCATTGCGGCCCCAGCGGTCGACGCGCGTCGCTAAAGTTCGACGCCCAGAGTGTCCTACAACGTGGTACACATGTTGTACCCCATAGAGTTAGTAATTCTTTAGTTTCTTATTGTACTTAAGTTACTGTCAACATAAAGGATGTAGGTAAATCCGAAGCACTTACAAATAATTGGGAGCATTTAGCACGACTCTCCATATTCTCTTCAATAGAGTTCACAATAGTGCGCTGCTGATTTGATATTTTAATTGAATACCATAGGTTAATAAATGGGGAACACTTTATCCTATTACTCCAAATACCTGTTATTCTACTTACAATTTTCAACCTTGCCCCTAGTTCCTTTTCTAGCTTTTCTATCTTGCCCTTCACGGCTTCCAGTGCGTCGATATCGATCACAGGTTCTTCAGAATTACTCTCTTCGCAGTCATGAATCGCAAGCCTAATCGATTCAACTTCGTCCAATAGCTTTTGCTTCTCATTAATCAGATCTGGGTTGGTTCTATCATTCTTCAGTTTATTCAACTCTATTGGGTAACTTATTATTAGTAAAAAGAAAAATGGCGCGTGAGATGTTGCTATAAACAATGTATGCCGCGTACCTGTTGTCAGAATCTTAATCTTCTTGGCCAGCTCTGTACTATCCTCCTTCACCTTCTTGATCACTTCATCATCAAGCCCAGAATCATCATTCTTACCATCGTTGCAGTTTTCTTTGTTATCTTGAAGATCGGGTCCAATCTCCTTGTAGGTATAGATATTGATCTTGCCAAATGGTTTCACGATAACTTCCCCGGATTCGACCAATTCGTTCAAAGCTTTCACCATATTAGCCCTGTTTATTTGATTATGCATGTTCAATATGAGATCATTTATGGCAAATGGTTTGTATTGACTCTTGAGGTATTCGCAGATAGTTGAATTGACTATTTTGGTTAGTATACGAATACGATACGTATAATATGTCTAATTTCATTCGGGATTGGTTACCCCGCAGTTAGTTTATCGTTACCTAATGATTGATCTAGTTGGTCTTCTTTCTTATTACGTTTAGGCATATTGAAAATAACTCTACCCAGATCTATACTATATTATGGTGAAGTAACATAGAGAAAAAGAATAGATAGCAAGTAATAACCAGAAAACCATACTTTATTTATCATAGCGAGATAACAAAAAACGCGCCGTTAAATGCTAGTTAGTAGTTTGTTTTTATTAATGTACACTTTTTTGTAAACTATATAAATTTAAATTTATAAGATCTTTTCTGGCATTTTCATCATCAACACAACTAATGACGTCCAACCTAAGAAATGCTTCGTTCTTTGTCCCTCACCTGTAGAATCATTGTATTGCTCCCATGCGTAACCTGAAGATTCAAATTGTTTGATGACGTTGTTGACTACATTCTTCCTCAAATTCTCATACGTCTCATTGATCAATTCAATCAGCTCTACATCGGTGCTCTTTTCCCTGTGAAGTTCAGTTCCATAATGAAGCAAGGACTCCAATGCTAGATAATTCATATTGATCCAAATTGGTCCTCTCCAATAATTCTCCCCTGTACCATAGAATTTATCAGACTGAGATAAAGATCTGATACCAAATTCACTCCAAAGTTTCTTTGGATCTTTGATTGATTCCACAATCGGTTTCAAATGAGGAGAATCAATGGAAATCAATTTGTTGAAGAATGGCAATAGTGTAACGTATCCAAGATGGCATTCAAATTCATCTTCTTCATAATCATCAGTTGTTAGATCACAATACATTTGATCCTTGGTACTCCAATGTAAGTCGTCTAGATTTTGAACGATGTTATCGTATATCTTGGAGTACTCAGTGGAATCTTCTAACTTACCCAGTAAAAATGAGATTTGTTTCATTGATCTTGTCATAACACCGATCCATGACAGTAGATCGACGTTCAACTCGGCAACATCGGGTTCACATCTTGGGAAATCGTCAATCCCACTAGGTAAACAATGATCTTTGGTTCTACCTTTCCATCTATATGCCTCTTGTAACGATGAAGGGTTTCTGTCAAACATTTTTAATTCACCTCTTTGGGTCCTTTTGAACCACTCGTAGTGCTTTTGTAAAGTAGGATAAATTTCATTGGCATATTGTATCAATAGACTTGGGTTTTTCAAATGCAAGTCCCCTAATTGATTATCGTGTAGTTTATCAAAGTCGTTCAATTCGCCATCTACTTCGTCTTCAAAATAATCGTTGAATTGACTTAGTGTATCACTCTCAGATTTCTTGGCTAATTCTAATAACTTACTGAAAGTTAACATAAGAGTTGGCGGATTGGCAATGTTTGGATTTTGAACTGTGAACTCAAATGGCACTTTACTCCTTGATTCATCACCTAGGATCTGCTCACGTGCAATCCATCCATCACTATCGATCAAACCAAACCAACTCTTGATAATCTCTAGAGCTAAATCGGAATCAAATTCCAAAATTGGCAAAAGATGGAATCCTTCATCCCAATAAAACCCTCTTGGAAAGAAAGGCCTACTTGGTACAGCACTGAACAGCGTATATGGACCTTCAGATTTTCCATTTAATTTGGCACTTGTGAATTCCACGTCGTCTACTGTTGCTTCTCTATCTACCAATTGATCACCATGGAAATAGCCAATACCTCCGAGCAATTGAGAGACAATTTCCTTTGCAAATTTGAAGTATTTATCCTTTCCATTGAAGGGAGAAGATAGTTGAAACTTATCAATGAATTTTGAGTCAAATTTTTCAATAGATGTTTTGATCAGGTCACCGATGTTTTCTTTAGTGATCTTGTCATCGGCAAGCTCTGTGTTGAATATGACATCAAACTCAAACTTTCCCTGGAAGACTTTTTGAACAAAATTCAAATTACCTTCGAATCCATGTAAATCTCTCAAGCTGAACACCTGTTCCGGTGGAATTTCTTGAAGTTTATCGTATTTCTCAGCCAGGTCGTCAAATGATTCCTTCAACAATGTCAAGTAAACATCCTTGGCTCTCCATAAACTTGCAGTAGGAACCTTCAAAGATACGCAATGGCTATAATTTGGATCAAGGGCTGGTTCAATCGATTGCCCTTTGAATCTGGTTTTTTTGTTTGAACTATCGGTGATATCAAGGTCAAATCCACCACCTAAATTAGCAGAGTATCCAATAAGCTTCACATCTCCATCGACTAATCCTAATTTAGGAGTCTCGCCGGCGTAATGAATTGCATCTTCAGATTTCAGTCCTGTGTAGAAGATCATTGAGATCTTACTCTTTTCGAACCCTTTGTAAGGAGTACCTCTAATTTTCAAACCCCAATTTCCAGACTCTGTCTTTACAAAATCAGTCGTTATTGTGAAATGTGCACTATCGTCGTCGATGACTTGTCTACCACCGTACCTAGGATCATATTTCTCCCATCCAAATGATTTCAAGTTATCACCTTGCTCACAAGAATGTCTTATCTCACCAGCACCTTTGTAGTCATTCACTTGATGCCACATCAACCCGGAGAAAAACGTATTGGGTATACGTGGAGTAATACCAAGGTATAAATTAGATCGATATGGACCCCAAAATAATGATTTATCCGATAATGATTGATACTGATCTACAATCTCAGAATCGGAATCACTTGTGATTATATCCCCACATAAAATCAATTGGATAAAGAGTGCAAGTGACACCACGTATATGAATACATGACTATTGATCAACTGAACAGCCATGTTTGATTTGTATACTCATATATGGCAATTGCAGAACATGAAGAAATGATCATCACTCACTAGTTGGGGCTTTGAAATTTGAAGAATTATATGACAACGCCATGATTCATTCTCGATAAATGAACGCGGCGGTGAAATGGACTCTCTGTCACCACGCGTGCTTTGTGTCTTAGATAAAGTAGAGTTAGTGGTTTTTATGTGATTTTATAAAGGTTTACCGGGATTAGGGTTCTAAAATGGTAGGCTATATTTTTATCCTTCTATATATGTGCATCGTAATAATATCGGTGGCGCGTTGATATACTATACATTTGGAATGGTTGCGTAGAACTAGGCAAACCCACTCTTCTTCTTCTTTTTCAGCTTCTTCGACTTCTTAGGGGCAGAATGATGGCCTCCATGTCTACCTCTTTCGATCTGAGAACCACCAATTTGTGGAACTTGCGACTGATAGTCCGATTGTGATTGAGATTGAGTTTCTGCCTGGGGTTGTGAATCTAGTAAATTGGTAGGTATGACTGGCTCGGGTTGTGTATGATGCATATGATCGTGCAGTTTGGCCTCTTTTCTGGACAACAGAGTATCCTTGTCTCTACGTCTCTTTTTATGAGGCGATTTCTTCGGCAGAGTTTGCGAGGAAACGGATATAGTAGGGGCAGATAAATGACCTGAAAGTGAGTCTTGAGTTTGAGACTGGAGTTGTGATGGGGTATTTTCGAGATTCACTTCATCGTCGCTTTCGATATTCCATTTGTTAACTATATCTAAAAGTTCAGAAGGTAATTGTTTCTTTAGCTCGTTTGTATCTTCTATAACGGGGTCTCTACCCTCTTTGCTGAAGGTTAATAATCCCAAACCCAAATCCATACAGATGATTTTAGCCAATACTGAAATTCTCATCTCCGCTTCAAATCTAAACTGACTAAAAAAATCGTAAAACTCCTCGAATATCGAATCGTCATTACTCAATGCGATATTGACTTTACCCATATCCCCAAAGACTCTACTCTTGGAATGACTTGATTTAACCCCAAAGTTTCCGAAATGTTCACGTAATTGACGTAGCATTGACTCTAACTCATCAATACTCATGATATATGAAGGTGCTAGCACAATCTCATTCAAGTTGAAATATTTAGCCTTATTCGCGGTCGATGCAATCATCTCACTTATTCTTTTACCTAGATTTTCAGCGTAATCTTCTATAATAGTTTCCTCAACTTTAGGATCTTGATCTCTTAAAGTATCCAAGAACGATGTTAGCATATTTTTGTAGATGAACTCTATTGAGCCTTTCTCGATGAGTGAAACACTTGAGTTCTCATATTTAGGTTTGATATACTCTGTCACTCTCCTCTTTTCAAGATCTGTTGTCAGTTCGATGACAGCTGTGGAGAGTTCACCGTCTGGAGATACTTGGAATATTGGATAAAGATCCTTCTGTTTAGGATCATTCAAGATAGCTATATTGATTTGAGGACTCTTGGGGCTTAAGTTCAAAAAATATGGATCATTAATGACAGCTGGTACATCCTCATATATATTGATCTCTATGCAATAAGTGAAGTTACTTCTGGATGATGTGACGAGACACGTATAACCTGCTACTTCATTCTCAAACGAACTAGATAAAACTGGCAACAAGGCTAACTTGAGCGAAGTATCATATTCATTTAAAAAATGCCTCCATGACAGCACCCTATTGAATTCATCTGAAGATAGATCGATCAATATAATCTCCATAGTCGTCAATAAGAAGCAATACTGCTCGCTTCCTGGAGCTCTTTTTAGATCAAGTAATTTGGACCAACCACCAGCTGTAACTAAATTCGACATGATACCGCTACCATAGTCGTATTTGATTAATTGGGACCTTGATATCAAGAGCAAAGATGAAAGGTGAGATCCCCAATGGACTTGCTTGAAATCAGAAAGTTCTACGGGATCATTGTAAGTGGACTCTGATAAACCGATTCGTTCAATAGTACTGTTTAACCCATGCCTGTGACCTTTCCAAACTCCAAAGTTACCAAGGATATCCACTACTGCAAATTGATAGTCATCGTAAGGGTTCAAGGAACAGTATGAGAAGGGCTGATCTGCCAACTCTTCTTTTCTCAGTTCACCAACTTTATGTAACTCCAGGTGATTCTCGTTGGTAATTGATAACCGTAAATGATAGACTACATCTTCTGTCCTGACCAGAATCAAGGAGTCGGAAAACTGATCGTCAACAAATTGCGTCAGCTCGACGTTCTTGACAATCTGTTTGATTTCACCAATTAATTTCAAGGCTGTAGTAAATGTGACATTTGGGGAGCCAATTTGGAAATTTTGATGTTTGGGATCCAGAATAGTCGCAACTAATATGGACCTATCCGTGGCAGCCCTGCTAAGTAAAACATGTCTTTTCTTGTTCTTCCTATGTGTTGTAACTTTGATCACCTCGGTGATCTCCGAGACAGTAGGATCGAACATTCTCTTAGAAGAGATATTCATCAAGTTCATTTCAGCTACATTTTCATCTTCCTCTAGTACTTCATCTTCGACAGTAGATGGTTTGTCCTTTGCAACAATAGCTGCGGCGCTGTGCTTTTCAAATTTTTTGGCATTCAAAAAACCATCCCATGGATCAGCTATTTTATCGGGCTTAGATATAACTTTGAAGGTGGAAGGGATAATATTAAGCTGTTTCAAAGGATACCTCCGCTGTTTGGGGAAGGTCCATAGGGCAGAGGAGTCTAGTGGGCCATTGAAAAGACCAGAAACATCATTTCCATAGGAGAGTTGTACTCCCTTGTTCTTATGAACGGGCCACATCTAGTCCAGCGGCTCCTGTTGTGTGGTGAATATCTCCCAATCGTGAATATTTGAAAGGAGATAACAGTAAGTCAGATTCATATATATTCATATTCAGATCAGCCCCAATAAAGAAGAAGCCCTCACGCTAAATTTTTTGGCTCCCTCAAGGTGAACAGTATGTGCGGCTCAATGTTTTTTGTGTGTAGGCAAGAGGAAGGGAAGTGACAGGATTGCCATATTGCTTGATTGTTTTTAACATTCTTTCTCTAGTTTGCTTTACCTTTACTGCTTCTAATATCATCTAACAACTCACTACTCAAGAATCCCGTTTATTGTATCGATCAATTGAGACCGAATCAAGTGTTATCGCCATAGAAGTACACTTACAATAATCAGCAGATCTAGCAACCTTAACCATGTTAGAATCGTTAGTTGCTAATGTCTTAAACAAGACTCTTGGATCTTATGTCGAAAATTTCGACCCCAAGCAATTGAATATAGGTATCTGGTCCGGAGATGTTAAACTTTCCAACTTGAAATTGAAAAAGGAATCGTTGGAGAACTTGAAATTGCCCATTGACGTCAAATTCGGACATTTAGGGGAGCTGACTCTACAGATCCCATGGTCCAATTTGAAGGGTAAACCTGTGAAGATCATCATTGATGATGTTTATCTATTGGTTTCTCCTAGACTACCTACAGAGTTCAACGTTGAAGAAGAGAAAGAAAGAGAGCAAAGAGTGAAGAAAGAAAAGCTCAATACTTTAGAAATGATAGAAAAGGCAAACGCAAGTGCCATTGACAAGTCGCAGAATCCGGACGAAAGCAATGAATCATTTACAGAAAGTTTGATCACGAAGATTGTTGATAACTTACAAATAACTATTAGAAATATACACCTGAGATATGAAGATGATTCTGCATTCACCGATTTTCCATATGCTATCGGTATGACCCTCTCCGAGTTATCTGCTGTTTCTACGAATGAATCATGGATCCCTGATTTCATATCTGGATTCTCGTCTTTTACTCATAAGTTGATGACCTTGGATTCATTAAGTTTGTACTGGCATACAGATAACAAGACAATATATAACGAAAACCCTGAAGAATTGTTGGCAAGTTTCCAAGAATTGATCAATCATGACAAGTCCAGAAACGTTCAATATATTTTGAATCCCGTTTCCGGTAATGGTAAGTTTACCTTGAGTAAGAAGGGTGCTACCGAAACGAACCCACAATATGATCTACAACTAGATTTCGATGAATTTGGTTTGAACTTAGACTCCAATCAATACCGTGATATTCTTTGGACAACTTCTCAGATCAACTGGTACCTCAAGACTCATAAATACAGGAAATTGAAGCCCAATGTTCCTGTTAAGGAAGATCCGAAAAGATGGTTGAAATATGCAGCAGAATGTGTATTCAATGAGATTCATGAAAAGAACTATAAATGGACTTGGGAGTATTTTAAGACAAGAAGAGACCAGAGATTGGCTTATATCAAGCTATGGAAATTGAAAATCGCAAATGGTGGGGGGAATCTACCTGCCTCTGAACAGCTATCGTTGAATGATTTAGAAACAGATTTGAATTATGAGGATATTAAATTCTATAGATCATTGGCAAAGGTTGAGTATAAAAAGGAGAACAGAACTTTACCATCACCTAACGTTGTCTCTACGGCCGCCGGAGCACCTCAACAACAAGGCTGGCTGTCATCTTGGTGGAGTGGAAACAAAGACGTTTCAGCGAACACAGATGACCCAGCTAACACTGAGGCAACTGAAGACCTTATGGTTCTTTCAGAGGAACAGAGAAAAGAACTATACGACGCCATCGAGTTTGATGAACACAAAGCTATCTCGGAAGCAATCGACCTACCAAGGGATAGAGTGAAGTCTATGATTAGATGTAGGTTGAATAAAGGTTCATTCGCTATCAAAAAGCAGAAGTTTTCTGATAGTCTTGCTGAAATTGTATTTGAAGGATGTAATGCGGAGTTCTTAGAAAGACCAGATTCATTCATGGCTATTTTCAAGTTGAACGAACTTAGAGTGGAAGACGGAACAGAAGGAACTCTCTATAAGTATGTGGTCAATGTCAAACCACTGGGCGATGTTGATCATGAAAAGGAACACGGTCATGGTGATAATTCGGTTGAGCCATTTTTCCAGTTCTCCTTTGAAAAGAATCCATTAGACGAATCAGCTGATTCAGTACTCTTGGCTAAGATGAACAGCATGACGATATTTCATAATCCAAAATTACTGGAGGATGTCTATAGATTTTTCAAACCTCCAAAGGTTCATCTTGATACAATAGAATTGATTATGAATGTTGCTGAATCCAAGATTGATGATTTTACCAAGCAAACTAGAGTTGGTTTGCAATATGTTTTTGATGAACATAAGACTATGAATGTCAAGATGGATTTGCAGGCACCTTTAATAATCATTCCGGTGAATCCAGGAAGTTGGTCCTCACCCGTGGCTATTTTAGATGCGGGTCATATTAGTATAGTTTCCGATTTGGTGGACAAGGAAAAATACGAAACTATCAAGAATGAATCAAAGGAGAATTACACCGATTCTGATTGGCAAAGGCTAAACTCTCTTCTATATGATAAATTTAATCTAATGTTACAAGACGCCCAGATTCTAATTGGATCCAATATAAAATCCACTATCGAGCAACTTCACAGTGATGGTGAAAAACCGGCTTTGATACTAGAAAACTTGAACATGAAATTTTTGATCGGCGTATCTATCATCCCAAGCATTTATAATCTACCAAGAATCAAGATCGGTGGTGATGTTCCTAGATTCAAAGCAATGCTGAACGATTATCAGTATAAGATATTCATGCAACTGATTGATAATGCAATTCCCAACTTTGACCTTCCTGACGATCCTGAATACGGCCGTCTCAACTATCCCAACCTACAACCTGAAGTGGAGGAGAATGTCGATCCTTTTTCGTATGATAATACCAAGAATAGTTTGAGGTTCAATACTTTCAATGCAGCTAACACCATGGAATATGTACTTGATCGTGATATCTCCAAAATAGTAGACGTTCCGGATACGACGAGTGCTTCTTCGTCAACTAATGACTCATCTTCTTCGATCAGTAAACAAGATGAGGCATCAGAAAAGATCTCGGAACAGCAAAGACAGCAACACAGTATTGAGTTTAACTTTAGCATTGATACAATACAGCTATCCATGTCAAGATGTACCAACGCAGATACTTTACAATCCGAAAAGTTGGTCGATTTGAACGGTAAGAGCTTGAAGTTATTGTTTTATAAGACAGAAACGGATATGCACGTTGACTTGAACTTGAACGATTTGCAAATTGAAGATCACATCGAAGTGTCCACTAACGATGAATTCAAGCACATAATATCTTCTTATAAATCAGGCGATAGTGATGAACAGTTGGCTGACTTATTCAAGTTGAATTACCACAGAGCTCAAAGATTAGTTCAATTTGAAAAGAATATCATCGAAGTCTTTGACCAAGATATCAAAATGGATATCGCCGATTTCAAAATTATCGTTACGAGAAAGTCTCTACTTACTTTGCTCAACTTCGCCTTGAATACTTTCACTGATCCAAATGCCCCTGAAACTCCTGCTGATCAATTGCGTCACAACAATGAAGATGAGTCAGAGATTGCACCTGAACACATCAACGTTGATATCAATTTGAAAAGTATCATGTTGGTGTTGAACGATGATGGTATAAAACTAGCGACAATGGTTTTAAAAGAGGCCGATATCGCTGTTTTGGTTCTTCCAGTGAAACTGAAAGTCACTGCTAAATTGGGTGGTGTATCGCTACAAGAAGAGGTAGAAGATTTGTCTTCTAAGGACTCGCAGTTGCGCAAATTGATCACGATGGATGGAGATGATTTGGCGGAGCTATACTACGAAACTTTTGATCCAGAGACCAACAAAGAAGCGTATAGCTCGTTGCTTAAATTCAATACCGGATCGATGAGGATAATGTTTGTTGAAAATGCGTATTCTAAGATCTTTGGTTTCTTAAGCCAATTTCAAAGAATGAAAGACATCTACGATCACGCTAGAGAAGTCGCCTGGAATCAAAACTATAATCTTGAGAACGCAAACCTGATCAAATTTGATGTATTGATCAAGACCCCCATTATCGTGTTTCCTCAAATCATCAACCCATTGAATGATACGTATGATAGTGTTGTCTTGAATCTGGGTGAGATTTATGCCAACAACGATTTTGTACATGAGATAGCAAATGGCACAGATCACTTGATAAATCTCATGAAAGCTGGTATCAGAAACACCAGGGTTGAGTCTACTTTCCATTTCAATGAAGACATTCAGACGTTGCAAATAATCGATGAGTTTGATTTGGCCTTCGACATCAACTATTTGACTAATACAGATATTGATCGACCAACTGTCATTGTGAAAGGTGGTGTCTTAGGAAATGAAACAAAGCTTACCGAGTTACAAGCGCATTACATTTTGCAGGTGGCAAAATCGATTCCTCGTGTTTTTGGCTCGGATAACGACTCATCTTATGAAGATATTGAGAATGATGCTACCAATGTCAATACAAGAATAAACCCAACTGTCAAGAGAAAAGAAAGCAAATCTATTGTATCTCTCAACGCAGGTGTTTCAACAGGGGTTGGTGAAGACAATAGTGATGATGTGCAACTGCCCGATGATCATGTCAAAGTTGATTTGGAATTCACTATCCCTGTTTTGTCGCTGAGTCTCTATGATCAAACAAAGAATTGCACTAATATAGAAAACAAAGGTCTATCCAAGTTTGCATTGAATGATACTGGTGTTACAATGAAACTAATGGAAGATGGTAAGTTCAGATCAGATTTGCACATCAAGTCATTTGTTGTCCACGATATCAGAGAAAATAGAGATAACAAGTTCCCTGAGATTATTCCAGAAGTGTCACATACGGATTACCAATTTATGGCATCTGCCAACATGCAAGATAATCAATGCTTGGTTGTTGATGTTTCAGTTGATAGCCCTAAAGTCATTTTGGCTTTGGATTATTTGTTTGCTTTAAAGTCATTTGCCGATGTTGCTTTGAGCACCCCGGCATATATTGAAGGTTTGACTGATTTGCAAGAAACTCCGGACGATGAAGACACTGTCGCCAACCTTGATGATTCACAAGATCCTGATTCAGAAACAATGACATACTCATTTAATATTAATATTGTCGAGTCATCAATCATATTATTAACAAATCCGGACAAGATAGATTCCGAGGCCATAGTCTTCAAAATAAGCCAAGTTGAATTAGAAAGCGATAAAACGTTCTCACTCAAGGCAAATGGAATTGGAATGTTCTTGTGTAAAATGGATAGTTATGAAGGTAATAGGCTTAGAATAATTGATGACTTCTCGACTTATTTCTTTATGGATTCATGTGGATCAACTACGAACCGCTATTTGACCAAGATCAAATTAGGATCAGATGCATTACTTATAAGGGTCTCCCTAAGAGATATTCTACTGGCAATGGAAACTTTCAACCGAGCATCCGAGATGTACTCAAAGATAACCGGTAATCAACTGCCAACAGCAGAGGAGATATTAGACAATGTTAGTGAGGAACAAAAGTATGTCACATTCCCCAAGACAATGGCCAATAAGATGTTGAATTATGCCGCATCTAGTATAACCAATGTTTCTCATAATTCTCAAAGATCCTTGAAGAATAAGGAACCTCAAGTCATTATTCAAGGAGAAGAATTGAAAGGTACATTCCAAGGTATGAGAGTTGTTTTAATCGGTGATGTTCACGAATTGCCTGTTCTAGATATGAGGGTTAGCCCTTTTGAATTTTCAGCAAAGAACTGGTCTACGGATTTGGAAGCCTTCACCAATATTGAAACATATATCAATATATTCAATTACTCAAATTCGATTTGGGAACCTCTCTTAGAGCCATGGTCATTCAATGTCCATGCGATGAAGGTTAACAAACCTAAGGAGTCTATTACGGTTGATTTGGTCTCTCATAAGTCTGCAGAATTTGTTGTGACATCCAGATCCATTGCCCTGTTGTCCAACGTTGTTTCTGTTTTATCAGAGGATAACAAAATTCGTCCTAGAGATGAAGATGCTCCTTATCATATCATCAATCAAACAGGTTATGATTTGAATGTTTGGATTGATCGTGATGGACCTTCGGATAATCGTGAACAATGTACTCTCATAAAGAATGACGAAGAAAAGCCATGGCAGTTTGAAGACTGGAGAAAGGTTCGTGAATCGTTAGATACTGAAGCTGAAAGCACCTATGTAGGTGTTGAACTTGTTGATTCGCCTTACGATGCCGTCAAAAAGATCTCTTTCAAAAGGGAAGGTGAAAATGTATTTATGTTGACCCCAGCCGTTCGTAAAGTCCATGCCAGATTGGCATGCGAGATTGTGTTGGGTGAAGATAAGGTCAAGAGAGTCTACTTCAAATCGACTATAACTGTTCGCAATACCACCCAGACCGCAGTTATTGTTGGATCGGGCCAACCAAGCAAAGAGTTTATTGTTGATCGGGAAGTTTTCATTCCTCCTGGTGAAAGTAAAGCACTTCCAGTTGACAGTGTCTACTTTGATAACTTCGCTGTAAGACCAGCAATCAAAGATCAAGTTTTTGGATGGTCAAAAGCAGTAGTTATGACTAAGGATGAATCAAACCGCAGTATTCCAAAGACCGTTGCGATGAATTGGGTAACATCAATGAGGGATAATTTCTTTCTCGACTGTCCTAAGTTAGAGGAGGGAAATGCAAAGAACTATTATTTCAGAACACATGCAAGTTATAACTCGAACGAAGGTCTAACATCTATCTATCCTCATATGGATTTGACAATTGCTCCACCGTTTGAGATCGAGAATTTACTTCCCTGTGATATTAAATGGAAGGTTCATCAAGAGAATAATAAGAAATCATGGGTTAATCTTTTGAGACAGGGTGAAAATTGTTCTGTCCATGTTGTCGATATGAACTCCAATTTATTATTACAAGTCACGCCAATGAATGTCAAGTATGGTCCAAGTACATTTGCGGTTATAAACAACCCAACAAACAACTCACTAAAATTACAATCTCAATTGATTGTAGAGACTATTGGTGACGAATCTCAGAAGCTTCATTTCAAGATCCATTACGTCAAGAATGTGAAATCGGGTCTTAAAGTTCAAATATACGCTCCCTATTTGATTCTCAATAGAACCAGTCAAAAGCTATGTATCTCCGATAGGAATAACAATACACTGGTATGTGAGCCAAAGGGGTTGAGAGATCTAGGTGATGAAGATCCGGATATGTTTTCATTTGTCCGTGATTCAAATGACATTGGTTTTATAAGGGGTAACTTGAAAGAAAACTATGTCAGTATGAGAGTCGGAGATTCTGAGTTTAGCAAACCTGTTAGTGTTGATAAGATTGGTCAGACTTTTGAACTAAGAATCCCATTGAAAAATAGAGAGTTGGAGAATGTCATTGGTATTCATATCACCGAAGGTGAAGGTAAATACAATATGACAAAAGTTGTCCACTTTGCGCCTCGTTATGTCATGAGAAACAACTTAAAAGAAGGTATCCAAGTTTTGAAAGTAGGTACTACAAAACCCATGTTCATCGATCCAGGTGAGATAGTTCCATTGTATGAAATGACCAAATCAGACGAGAAACAACTTCTAATTGGTTATGCAAATGCCAAATCAGATTTGTCTGCCCCATTCGGTATCAACGACATTGGAGAGCATTATATCCGTGTTTTGAAAGCGGGTTCTAGAGCACATAGTCTGTTGAGAGTTGTTTTAACAATCGAGAATGCTACTTTGTTTATCGATGTTTCTGAGGCTGGCGATGAATGGCCTTATTCACTGAGAAATTTCAGTGATTACGAATTTTTGGTATATCAAAGCGATCCTTATATGACTGAGGATGGAACTAGATCTTCAAGAGTACCATTTAAACCAATCTACTACAAGATACCAGCAAAGAGTGTTATGCCATACGCATGGGATTATCCTGCTGCTAAAGTCAAAGAATTAGTTATCAAATCTGGTCCTAAGGAAAGAAATATCCAACTTGCAGAAATGGGAAGTTTATTACCTATGAAACTTCCATCAAGACCAGAAGAGCCTAAAAAGATTGTCGATTTGAATGTCATTGCAGACGGTGTAGTTCAATCGCTTATAATAAGCAATTATGAACCTTCATTAAGTCTTTATAAGTTGAAAAAGAACTCTTCAGCTTCTAGTCTAAGCTCATCGGTGGCTAACTCTAAGGATAATAAATTTGAAACTATTGAAAACGATGATGAATTTTATACAAGGGTCATTTTGCGATTCGAAGGGTTTGATATATCCTTGGTCAATGCTAAAGGGCAAGAGCTGTGTTATACTACAATGAGAGGTATTGAACTTCGTTACAACGAGTCCAAAATATATCAAAATATTAGTTTGAAAGTGAAATGGATTCAGATTGATAATCAACTATATTCGAGTATCTATCCCATAATATTGTTCCCCACGGTGGTTCCTAAATCAACGAGTGAAATGGCCGATCATCCAACTTTTTCAGCTTCGATATCGAGATTAAAGGATGATTCTCATGGTGTTTCATACATCAAGTTTGCCACTGTTTTATTACAAGAGTTGACAATAGAAGTCGATGAAGATTTCCTATTCGTACTACTCGAATTCTCCAAGATACCTGGTGCTGCATGGAATACAAAACCAAGAAACGTACTGTGGGATCATAATCTTGATATCCCTGAGCCTAGTGCAGTCAAGACATCTGGAGATTTTTACTTTGAAGCATTGCTTTTGCAACCTGTTCAATTCAATTTATCATTTGTTCGTACCGAAAGAATCAATGCTGAAGATACTAGCGATGCACAGAATCTTTTGACTGTTGCATTGAACGTATTGACAATGGCAATTGGTAATATCAATGATGCCCCAGTTAGACTATCTTCTCTATCCTTGGAGAATATTAGAGCTCCTTTGCCTTATTTGATAAGCAACATCCAAGAACATTATCAACAAGCATTCTTGTACCAAATCTATAAAGTATTGGGTTCTGCGGATGTGTTGGGTAATCCTGTTGGTTTATTCAGTAATATCAGTTCTGGTGTTGTTGACATCTTTTATGAGCCATATCAAGGTTTCATCATGACTGATAGACCACAAGAACTGGGTATTGGATTAGCCAAAGGTGGATTAAGTTTCTTGAAGAAATCTGTCTTTGGTTTCAGTGATAGTTTTGCCAAATTCACTGGTTCTATGGCAAAGGGTCTAACCGTTGCTACTTTGGATAAAGACTTCCAAGAGAGGAGAAGATTAGCGAAGCAAAGAAATAAACCAAAGCATCCTTTATATGGCTTTTCTAGTGGAGCCACGTCTTTAGTCGATGGTATATCTAGTGGTATTAGTGGTATTGCAATGGCACCAGTTGAAGGTGCAAATAAGGAAGGTGCTGTAGGTTTCATCAAAGGTATAGGAAAAGGTTTGATTGGATTACCAACGAAGAGTGCTACAGGTTTATTTGATTTTGCTTCTAATATAAGTGAGAGTATTAGAAATACCACGGTTGCATTTGATGGTCAAGGTCTGGATAGGGTCAGATTACCACGTTATGTGTCATATGATGGATCAATTACCAGATATAGTGAAAGAGAAGCTCAAGGTCAATTTTGGCTCAAAAGTGTCGATGGTGGTAAATTCTTCGATGATCAATACTTAGCGCATGTTATGTTACCAGGTCAAGAATTATGCGTTATAGTTAGTATGAATCGTATATTGATCATATCCATTGTGAGAATGAGTATTGAATGGGAAGTAAAGTATAATAGAATCGGTAAGATTTCTCTGGAAAATACAGGGATTATTATAAAGCAACAAAGAGAATTTGGACCAGAAAGGTTTGTTGCTATACCCAATGCTACAGATAGAAGGTTCTTATACAATAAGATTGCTGTTGCTGTTACCGAGTATAATAAAAGATGTCAAGTTGTTTTATAGGTACGTCTCCATATAACATAAT
>JAJLSW010000050.1:0-35440 GCA_030567875.1 Wenyingozyma nitratophila | reverse complement strand
TTCTATGTATATGTATATATACATATATATCTCTTTGTCTATTTATATACTGGCTAGTAGAGTTTCAACCCACCGGTTATCTGGTCAAGCACAGACTTCGGGGCGGGCCCCAGTCCCAGCACCGTGGCTGAGCCAGCAGCAATCTGGGTCCTGCCCGCATCGTGAATGATAGTACTGTTGACATTCAAAGAGATGGCTGTGGCAAACAACAGGTCCATCTCGTCTCTATCCTGACATTTCAATGTAATCTTCGCCTGTCCTCCCATCTCCCATCTCTTCAACATCTCGGGGTTATAATTCGACTCGTATCCCAGCCCACTGATGGACTTGTACAGATTCACGGCGGCATGTGAACATTGGGCCGCTACTTTACCCTTTTGCATACCCAGATCCGTTCTTATCACAAGTGCCATACGCACTTCACCAGGGATATCATTCAAGGACCTCGAATCCACTTCAACTTCGTCGTCTTCATCATCATCTTCTTCCTCCTCCTCCTCATCTTCATCATCTTCATCATCATCAATTACAATACCAGAGTTTTCGGAGTTTGTCGAAAACTCACTGGCTTCAGCTTCACTTTGACTCTCGGGCGTAGTGGTTGCCTTGGTAGACTGCTGGCTCGAATTGTTGGTGAAGAGCGCAAATGGAGAGGTTATAGCAGATGAAGGATTTATCGTAGAGGAATTTCCCGAAAGAGGCAACGCTATAAACGCACCTATCAACCCACCTGTAACCAAGGAGATCAAGGTTATGGTGGCTAATTGCAATGTTGATCCACCTGTTGACATCTCTACACTATCATATATATATATATCACGGGGAAAATCATGCATGCTATAAACACCAATATACTTGATGGAAATTTGTCAACTTTCTGATTTGCTTACTGGCAGAGGAAAAAAAAAAAAAAGCTCCAAGTTTCACCGCCTGAAAACTGAAATGGGTTTTGACCTACATTAAATCTCTTAAACTATACTAAACCTTTCTCTTGCATTGGTAGTATTACATGATATATATATATATATATATATACATATACAATAAACATCTCAAACCAGTACCTTTGGTTTCTTTTTCTTTTTCTTATTCTCTAATACTTTGTTAAAACTTCTCCAGTTTTCAACTCTTTTATCCCTGGTATCTTCCCATTTTTGTTTCGATTCATTCACTTTCTTTCTACTCTCCAATTCTTCCTCTTCTAATTTCCTTTTACGTATCTCCCCTTCATCTTCTCTTTTCTTCTCTAATTTCTTAACCAATTCTTCTTCTATGATAAGCTGTTTCACCTTCTCCCTCCAATCCATTAGGAACCTGTCGCTTTTCAACCTATCATCATCTAAATCCCATTTCCTCTCTCGTATCAATTCTCTTCTAGCATCTGTGAAATAATCGTCCAGTCTTTCTCGCGTCTTGATATCGTCCAAGGTATTATAGGCTTTCTTTAATGCATCAAAGGCATCGGCAGCTTGAGTATTTTTCGTCTTGTCAGGGTGGATCAAGAGTGATTTCTTCCTGTAGACTTTCTTGATATCCGAGGGGGAAACACCAGGTTTGAGATCTAGCACCGTGTATGCGTCCAACTGGAAACAGCTAAGTACCCTTTGTATCTCTTTGTTCTATAATAGCAGCAAAAACATAGTTAGTATATCGTTTGAATGATGTGATTAATATGATAAATAGAATTAGTAAGACTCATATACATACTTGTTGAAGTTCAAGCTCTTCACGAGCCAGTGTCTTATCGAGGTCATCAGGTCCTGTCTCCGCCATTTCTCTGATACTCTGTCTATATATATCCCATTTACAAACCCTCTGAAGCAAACAAACACGACCCATAATTACATCCCATACTTATCCCAATCTCTCTCCCTCACTATTTACCTAACCCCTACGTTTTTTCTTCCCCTCGAGGCTCACATGGTACTTTTTTTAGGTGATTTTTATTTTTCATATATATATTAATGTTTTATAAAAACGTAGACTAAATTTTGTAATACATATTCTAAATAAAAGGATATATCATTCGGTTTCACTATCGTATTTATCCTCTTTTAATCTATTGATCCAAATCTCTTCGGCTTCAAGAATGGTATTATTATTGGCCTTCATCTTATTCATGGTCTCGATATATTCATCATAAGGATCGGAATCAAAGACAATACCACCACCGGCTTGAAGATATGCAGTACCATCTTTAACGACCATGGTTCTTAAAGCAATACATGTATTCATGGTTCTACCATCATAAGACCAATTACCAACGGCACCGGCATAAACACCTCTTTTTTCCTTCTCTAATTCACTGATCAATTCCATGGCTTTAACCTTTGGTGCTCCAGATACAGTACCCGCTGGGAAGATAGATCTAAATGCATCAAACCTCGTCTTACCACTTCTTAATATACCACTAACTTGAGAGACTAAATGCATGACGTGAGAAAATCTTTCAACTTGTAATAATCTATCGACTTTTGTAGTCAATGGATCACATACTCTATTGATATCATTTCTTGCTAAATCGACCAACATCACATGTTCTGCTCTATCTTTCAAAGAACTCTTGAGGATATTGGCCAATTTATCGTCTTCTTCTGTCGTCTTACCTCTTCTAATAGTACCTGCAATAGGATGTGTTATAACTTTATTATTAACATCTGTC
The DNA here is from genome assembly GCA_030567875.1 of Wenyingozyma nitratophila. NCBI lineage: Eukaryota > Fungi > Ascomycota > Pichiomycetes > Pichiales > Pichiaceae > Wenyingozyma > Wenyingozyma nitratophila. The sequence goes on along the minus strand of JAJLSW010000050.1, from coordinate 32,778 downwards.
TTGACTAATAGTTCTGGTGATGCACCAACCAATTGGAAATCAAGATAATCGATGTAGAAAAGGTAAGGTGACGGATTTACAGTTCTTAAATGACGATATATATTGAAAGGATGTAATGAAGTTGGCCTTGCCACTCTTTGAGATGGAACCGCTTGAATGATATCACCTTTCATTATATGATCTTTCAAAGTCTTAACATGACCTTCATAACCATCTTGACCAATATTAGATATGAAGGTATTACCTTTAACAATAGGTGGTTGTGGTGGGTATGATATACTAGAGTTATCCTTTAGAATTTTCTCTATTTGTGCTATTTCCTTTGATGCTTCAAGATATTTCAATTGAATCGATTCTTTTGTATCATTACTATTGATTGAAATATTGGTAATCACTTGAAACCTTTGAAAAACGTTATCAAATGCAACAATAGTATTGAAGATCATCAACATAGCCTCGGGTAATTTCAAGACATCTTCTAAATCTCTTCTTGTCTTTGGTTCGAAATATTTAATACAATCGTATGAAACATAACCAACGGCACCTCCACTTAAAACTGGGATACCTGGCAATTTGGCTTGTCTAAGATCTTCTAACTCTTTCTCCAAAATTATTAATGGATCAACTTCAAGACCTTCAGTTGGACCAGTCTTGATGATCTTCCTTGGGTTACTACCCATAAAGGAATATCTATCTATAGAATCCCCCGTGGCACTTTCAAAGAGAAAAGATGGGGTCTTCTTGTATAGTTTGTCACCTGGCCTCGTCAATTTCAAATAGGCCAAATGAGGAGTCAAGTAGTCCGAGGAAAAATAGGAGTAAATAGGGTATAAGTTAGGTACCTCTTCGGAACTAAATTTCTTTCTATCATCATTGATGATTTCGACCAAATCATCAAAGTTTGGATGGACCGGTGACTGTATGGAAATTTCAGCTAGTTAGTATGAGGAAACTTCCATCAGGGAAAAGAAAACTGTACGAAATGGGGGAAGATGTATACTTACGCTCATGATGTATAAACGCTAGAGACTATACCTTGTAAACACTAAGTAAACCAGAACTGATCAATTCTACTCTTGTTGGTCCGACTACCTCTTTTAAAGCTGAGTCACCAAGTAAAGTGAGAGTACGCTCTCATTTAGTCTGAAAAAAAGTGCTTGGTGGTGCGCGACTCAACCCGCCTGCAACTAATAACGTGGACGTTTTTTCAATTTTATTGTTTATTGCAACTGATATATATATATATATCTAGGAAAATGGCTAATTGGCTAGTTTATATGTAGAGACTATGTATGTGGATTAACTCCATCTCTGTACAATGACAGAATTGATCAAACCGGCTTCTTTAATAGTCTGTGTTTTATCTTCGATGACTTTCATTGGCATTGGGAAGGCTAATACCCAACTTCTTTGATCTTGAGTATTGGCTAAGACATAGTCAAATACACTTTGCACTAAATCAGATGCATTGGTTTTATATACCACTCTTTTACCGTTAGCCAACCTTATTTGTATCTTAGCATCACCTTCACCCGTCTCATCTTTATTGATGGATTTCTTTTCTTCTTCAACCTTGGTAGCAGCACTGGTATCAATAACAGCTTTACTATCATCGATTATCAATGGATCACCAGGAACTGGGGATCCCAATCTTTGACCAGACCCAACAAAACCCCCGGCCTTCTTCTTTGGTGGCACAAAACTTTCTTCAAGCTTTTGTTCGACATCCACTTGAACGTCTTGAAACATCTCAACGTTCAATAACGATAATGGTGCTCTACCTTGATTCAACACTCTCAAATGCTCTGCATTGGCTGGATCATCATAACGATGTAACTCGCCATTTTCGACTTGGAAGCCTTCTTTCCAAAATGTAATCTTTCTAGTGACTGGTTCTGGGGCACCTTTCCTATTAGCCTTAGCATCTTTATACTCTTGAGTTTCAATATTATTTTCAACACTACCTAATTTGAAACCTGTACCTAAGAAACTTGGTTTTTTCACTTGTTCACGTTCAGGTGCAGCTTTTTGACCTTCTTCTTCAGCTTTTTTCAACAAATCTTGAACTAAACCCAAGGAATTTTTGTTCTTCTTATCCGGGTTTTCAACTTGTAAAGCCGATTTCTCTCCACCAGTGAAAAGATTGGTATTGGTCTTATCTTCATCATCATCATCTCCTTCTTCTCTTAAGTCTCTGAATGACTTGAACTTACTATTGGTCTTTTGTTTCTTGGAATTATCCGACGATGAGGATGAACCTGGTTCTGGTTGTGCCGATGGAGTAGAATTAGTTCTCTCTTGAAAAAAAGCGGCAATTGCATCCTAGAAAAAAAAAAGAAAAGAATGTTAGTCAGTCTGATTCATAAAGATATATATATATATACATATATGTATATCTCCTCTCTATCTGTAATCATTGATACATACTTGGAGATCGTAATCGTTCTCCTCTAGAAATCTTCTAGCCTCCGATTCTGAAGTCTGAGTCAATTCCATAAAGGAACTGAGAGAGGTACTATTATCCATTATCGTGGTGGTGATAAAACAATGGTTGATAACTCAATTGTGATCTACCATTGATAAAACCATTAACAAAAGGCCTTCTATAAACACCATGGCATGTCATAATTTGCCATCTTTAGTTTCTGAATGGCGAAACATCGTCTTGGATCGGCGCGTCGCTCAACCCATTCCACCCACGGCGGACTTCACTTAATTGATTAATTAGTTAATTTACAGGTTTACTGAAGAAAATTGATATAAAATTTAATTTATTTGACCGATGTTGAAATCCCAATACCCTAAATACAAAGTGTAGCAATACAGTAAAATCAAAATACTATGATATATAGAAAGAGATAAGAAAAAAAATATTCATAATGTGTGTGGGTGTTTTTTTTTTTTTTTTTTGATTTTTTTTATGAGAAAAAAGAGGATTAATAATTATTATAATCATGCAGACATTAATGTTGAATAAATGCAGCAACAAGTAATTAAACACTTGATGTGTAAAATATTTTGTGTGTTTTTGTGTGAATCAATCAAAACGATATAAAATCACGAAGTTTTCAAAATTTCGAAAATTTAGTTTAATTCACGGAAATGCTTAGCAGCATCAACCATATTGGTTAAAGAAGCTCTAACTTCAGCCCAACCTCTGGTCTTTAAACCACAATCTGGGTTAACCCAGAATTTATCAGCTGGGTAAACCTTTAAGATTTCACCGATTCTGGCAATGAATTCTTCCTTAGATGGGATTCTTGGGGAATGAATATCGAATAAACCTAAACCGATATGGTTTGGATAGTTGGAGAATTCTTGGATATAGTTTGGATCATCCTTCTTAGAGAATTCGATAGAAACAACATCGGCATCTAAAGCCTTGATATGGTTTGGATCTAAATCGGAGTAACAGAAATGGGAGTGGATTTGAGTACAATCCTTAACACCAGAAGTAGCAACTCTGAAAGATTCAGCAGCCCATTCTAAGTATTCGGATCTTTCTTGACCGGCTCTTAATGGTAAACCTTCTCTAATAGCTGGTTCATCGACTTGAATAACGGTAACACCGGCGGCTTCTAAGTCGTTAACTTCATCTCTTAAGGCTAAAGATAATTGTAAAGATTGAACTTTACCGGAAACATCGTTTCTTGGGAAAGACCATCTTAAACAAGTAACTGGACCGGTTAACATACCCTTCATTGGCTTGGTAGTCAAAGATTGAGCATAGACGGATTCCTTAACGGACATAGCAGCTGGTCTAGAGACATCACCAACAATGATAGGTGGTCTAACGTATCTTGAACCATAAGATTGAACCCAACCGTTTGTGGTAAAAGCGTAACCCTTTAATTGTTCACCAAAGTATTGAACCATATCATTTCTTTCTGGTTCACCATGGACTAAGACATCTAAACCGATTTCTTCTTGGAATCTAACAACCTTTTCGATTTCAGAGTTGATGAATTTTTCGTAATCTTCAGCAGATAATTCACCCTTGGCAAATTTGTTTCTGTTAACTCTGATATCTTTGGTTTGTGGGAAAGAACCAATGGTAGTGGTTGGGAAAGATGGTAAGTTATACTTAGCCTTTTGTTTTTCTAATCTTTCTGGGAAAGCAGATGATCTACTAGATAAAGATTCATCAATAGATTTAACTCTTTCTTGAACAGCAAGATCGTTGGTAATTGGAGATTCGGATCTAGCCTTAATAGAAGCAGCATTTGAAGCTAAAGCTTCAGAAACATCTTCACCAGAGATAGCCTTGGCAACGGTAACAACTTCAGATAATTTTTGGGTAGCAAATGAGAACCAATCTTTGATTTCGGCATCTAATTTCTTTTCATTGGCTAAATCAACTGGAGTATGTAATAATGAAGAAGAAGTAGCAATGATAATTTTATCGGCAGAGACTTTTGAAATGGCGGATTTAACGAATTCAATAGCCTTGGCGAAATCGGCTTTCCAAATGTTTCTACCATCGATAATACCAACGGATAAGATTTGATCAGCAGATAAGATAGAAGCAACTTCTTCTAATTGTTCTGGACATCTGATGAAATCGAAATGGAAACCAGAGACTGGTAAACCTTTGATGGCTTCAAGATTTGGTCTAACATCACCGAAATAAGTGGTTAAGACAATCTTTGGTAAACCTTCAGCTTTGTTTAAGATTTCGTAAGCAATCTTGAAAGCAGATTTAACGTTTTCTGGTAAATCTAAGACTAAAGTTGGTTCATCTAATTGAACTGTTTTAGCACCAGCGGCAGCTAATTTTTGTAATAATTCAATGTAGACTGGTAAGATTTTTTCTAATAAAGAAATTGGTTCTAAATCTAAAGAATCTTTATCAGCTTTACCTAAGTATAAGTAAGAGACTGGACCAACGATAACAGGTCTAGTTTCAACACCTAATTCTTTAGCTTCTAAATATTCATCAACTGGTTTTTGACCATTTAATTTAAATTCGGTGGAATGAGAGAAAGTTGGTCTAACATAATGGTAGTTAGCATCAAACCATTTAACCATTTCTAAAGCGGTAACATCGACGGCCTTTTCGGTTTCGGTAGCCTTTCTTTGTAAACCTCTACCCATGGCGAATAAAGTATCGATTGGGGCTAAGTCGAATTTAGTGTATCTGGCTGGGATAACGTTAAATAATAATGATAAATCTAAGACTTGATCGTAGTAAGAGAAATCATTAGAAGCGATGATATCAACACCGGCTTCTTTTTGTAACTTCCAGTTAGCAGCTCTGATGTCTTTACCGACTTTGAATAATTCATCTTTAGAGACTTTACCGGCCCAGTAGGCTTCGGTAGTTTTCTTTAATTCTCTGAAAGGACCGATTCTTGGGAAACCTAAAACTGATGATTCAACCATTATGACAATTGATATATGAGGAACTTGATTGATTACTTAAAACAAACAAAGTATGATGAAGGGAAGGAGAAAAGAAAAAAGAGGGAAACAAAATAACACGGGCAAAAAAATGGGATCAAGAAAAAGTGGGAAAGGGTGAATAATTAATACCAAACAGATCCAACACCAAAGAGTGAAAAATTTGGAAAATTTTTAAAATTGTTGAAAATATTGAGATTTTCACGTGCACCTTGGCCACCCACGCGCTTGGGCAATTTTTTTTTTTTTTTTCTGACTCCTTGCGGAACGAGTGAGCGAGAGAGCGAGAGAGCGTCGCTGGTTGAAAGCGTCGAAAACGTAAGTACGAGTATGGTGTGCAGTGGTGTTATGCAGGACTTTTTAATAGAGTCAGAAAGGCACGTGACCGATACGCTGAGGCATAAGTCAATTATACCCCGGTACAGGATCATTGTGCAGCAACGATATCTGGGGCAATAGTATATAGAAATAGTATATATTTATGACAGGATGGATTTGCAGTACTTGGGCCTCAGATATCCTGTACCTTGACGACAACTTACTCATGGTCGGCAATGGAGAGCTCCTGAAGAAACTAAGTAGCTTCAAATACAACGAAAAGAGTAGCAGCTACTCTCGTGATGCCATCAAACGAGTCAGATCAAAGCCAATTATCCCAAGTAAATCCTCTGTTAAAAAGGATGATACAAAACAGCATGCTGTCTATAACTTGCCCTCACTTGTTCCCTCGTTGAAACCTGGATTGACAGTGGTCTTTATCGGGTTCAACCCTGGAATAGAATCCTCGAGACTACAGCAGCATTACGCCCACAAGAGTAATAGATTCTGGTCAATGTTCAACAAGTGCCAGATTTTATCAAAAGTGACCAATGGAGAGTTCCGCAAACAGTGCTTTGCACACGATGATTACGACCTCATCAACTATAACATTGGATTTACAGATCTTGTACTAAGACCGACAAAATCGGCTTCAGAATTACCAACCTCTGAAATGATTAGCAATGTTCCTAGATTGATTGGGGAATTAGATTCAAACAAACCAAAAGTGGCATGCTTTGTAGGCAAAGGTATCTGGGAGAAAGTACTCACATATAACAAGGTTAAAGAGAAGATAAAAATCTTTAAATGGGGTCCACAGCCAAAGGAATTAAACGATTCGATCAATCTCTCGAAGGATATTACTATATTTGTTATACCTTCAACTTCTGGTTTGGTGTCAATCTCTCATGATTTTCAAAAACAGTTATGGCTGGACCTAGCTGATCTATTTTGAAATATACGATTTTTTATTTATTTATACCGATGTGTTTGTAATGGTCTTTTTTTTAAATAATTTGATTTATTGATTGACACCTTAATATATATATATATAAACTCAAATCACACAGTATAATTCAAAGAACAAAAGAAAATAAATAGCTCCAATATATTAATGAAAGAGAAAGTACTTAGTTTAGCAGTTTCCAATTCAGGCTTGTTGTAGAACAGCTTTTTCGACACTTGGTTGATTGGCTTCCGGAGAAAATGGAGCTGGCTCATCTTCGTGAGGCAAAACTGGATCTGATGTAACAGCTGCAGATTCTGCTTCTTCTTTCTCTTTCTCTTCCTCCTCTTTATGTTCAGTAACTGGCTTCTTCTTCTTCTGGAAAATCTTGGAGATTCCAGCAAATGAAAACTTATGAACCCTGAAAAGCCAGTAGAAGAAAACCATTGCAAAGACATTGAAGATGATAAAGACACAGATATAACCAACATTTGGCCATCTATGACTATAACCCATACCAACGGTAGCCAAATACTCATCACCAACTCTATAAGGACAAACACCACAATGACTTGTATCGTTTGGATTTTCAACATAACCTGGATTATTTTCAAAATATGATACCAAATAAGTACCACAAGTCTGTCCATCAGGTGGAGTCAAGTAAGACAATTCAGCTTCAGAACAATGGACTTCTCTACCGTGTTGGACAGTTGACAAAAGATTATCGATGAAGTAAGTCATCGGTGATGCTCTCCACATGAATTTCCAGAAACCGGGCATTAAACTTGTGTTTTGAACAACACCACAAAATGCAATGATGAAGTTCAAAGCCAATGAGATCAAAACATTTGCGGAAGGTAAATCTGGTGCCATATAAATGAACCATAAACCTAGAGAAGTATAGTAGAATTGATAGAGGAAACAATATGTAAACCACCAGAACCCAGCAACAGATGCAGAATTGTCCAATTGTACAGCAAAGTAATATGCAACAAAGAAAACTGTAGAGAATATAATACCATATGGAATTTCATTGATATATTGAGAAAGTAACAATGTACTCCAATGGAATGTATTTGATTTAGACTCCCTAACTTCGTATAATTCCCTAGATTGAATAGCATGGGCCTGAATTTGATTCATCAATGGAGCACCAAGAATGATTGGTAAGAATTGAGCAAACAAAGTATTTTGCAAACCTACAGTGGTATGCTTAACGTTGAAAAAAGTGAAGCCTACTAATAAACCACCAATTAAAAGCAACATAAACTTAGCCATAATATAATCGACATCTCTGTAAAACTGTAAGAAAGTTCTACCAAGAACCATTTTGAATTGATGATAATATGGGGTCACGAATTTAGATTCAAGCAATTCATCTTCTGACACTTCAACGTGTTTCTTAGAAGCCAATAGCTCCTTGATTTCTCTTTCCACTTTTGCAACTTGGGAACTTTTGGACCAGATATCATGCCAATCTTCATCGACTGAAGCGGTAGCACCAGCGCCAATAACTTCCAAAATGTATTCAGCGGGATTCTCATGTGGTTCACAAGTACGAGCACCATTGGAATGAAAATATTCAAGCATAGTTTGTGAATTCTTACCAACATCACCAAAGTAAACAGTTTGGCCACCTTTCTTCAACAGTAATAGTCTATCAAATTCTTCAAATAAAGTAGCCGATGGTTGATGGATAGTACAAAGAATAGCTTGACCTGCAGCGGCTAACTGTTTCATGACTTTAACAATTGACCAAGCTGATTGTGAATCTAAACCAGAAGTAGGTTCATCCAAGAACAGCAACAACGAAGGTTTGGCAACCAACTCAGTAGCTATAGAGAGTTTCTTTCTTTGTTCGACATTCAATCCGAAACCCAGTTCACCAGCAAGAGCATCAGAGTACGGCTCCATGTGTAATATTTCCATGATCTTGTCAACATAAGCGATCTTCTCGCCATCTGGAACACTCATTGGTCTTCTTAACCTTGCAGCAAAGATCAACGATTCTCTAACAGTCAATTGGGCGATATGCAAATCCTGTTGTTGAACATAACCGGTCCTTCTTTCAAAAGATCTATTCAGTGGGTTACCATTGACCAACATATCACCAGTAACCACGCCAAAATCTATTCTCTGAGAAAGAGCATTCAGCAAAGTAGTCTTACCAGCACCAGATTCACCCATAAGAGCAGTTAATTGACCTGGTTTGACGTAACCAGAAACATTATCCAATAGCTTTCTTTTACCACCATCGTAAGGGATGACGTAGTCCACGTTTTGCCAACTGAAAACGTCATCGGAACCCAATCTCTCGGACGAAAGATCAGTGGAATCATTGACTTCGGCGGCTTCGAATTCAGACTTATCCTTGATTTGAAAGGATCCATTAGAACTTGATTCAGCTTCATTTTCAATATCCTTCTTATAAGATCCACCATTGTTCAACGCTTCAATTAAAGCAGGGTCAACTTTGGCATGTTTGGTGAATAACAACTTATCACTTGCAGAAGCAATAGGATTGAAAAACTCAACGATGGCGATGTTGATCGCAAGATAACCAAGAATAAACAAAATCAAGATACCGAGATTCCTCCAACAGTGAGAAAACGAATATTGAAACTGCACTCTGAGATATGTATCTCCATTCACAGTGGTGGATGTACCAGCAGAGGTGAAGGCACATACTTGATTATCAGTACTAATATCTTCGTAACCTCGACCATTTGGAATTAGCTCAAAAGGTGAACATTTCATCTCACGACCATGAAATTCCATGGTGATCATAGACTCAAACGCATACAGGATTGGATTCATGTAACTATACCATTTAAACCAGGGCACCATTGAAGGTCTTTGAATCATAAACGAAGAATACACAACGGTTGGAATAAGGAAGACACCGGTCAGTGCATTGGCCGCTGATAAGGTAGGACAAACAGAAGCTAACAAAATAAAAAAACAATTGATTGCTGTGACACAAATGTTCAAAAACAAAACGAATGCAAAAAATGGTCCTGGTTCTCTTTTCAAATTCGACAAAAAGTAGATAATTATTGAGAAGATTGTACTCGAGACAAATTTGACAGGAATTTGGGTTGCAATTGAACTGATTAATTCAGCAGATGGATGGAAAAACGAATAACCTCTCTGTTTGGTCAAAATTGGTTTATCGTCAAAGATAGCGGCAGTCTCAGCAAGGGCCATAAGAGAATAGAATAACAGGGCAAAAAAGATAACACCACCTCTGCTGAAAGCACCAAGTGTTTCGTTTGGTGTATTATAATACAACGAACCAACAATCAATGATTGAAATACAGCAGAGAAACACATGGTATACGTATATGCACTATTATTGATCATCTTTTGTGTACCTCTTGTGAAACATAATTTTAGTTGTTCAAGATAATTGACAGTATATTTGGAATTTGAGGAAACATATTTCATTTTTTCCATATTGCTGATACGATGAAAGTTATCGTAAGTAGCAGCTGGATTGGATTGTTGTTTCTTGGATGTAATATTTTGTCTTAATCTAGCATATTCGGGAGATTCTAACCAATATTTTTCAAATTCATCTGCACTATACGGTACAGGACCGGTGACATCAGGCCTAAGGGTTCTGCCTAATGGATCAGTGACAGCGGTTAAGAATTCAGGGGTGACTTGCCTTGGAGGGCAGTAGAAACCCATACGAACAAAATAGCTTTTAGCCTCATCTGCAGGACCAAAGTAAATTTGTCTACCACTGTGTAAAACGGTGACCAAATCAAATTCACTATAAATACTTTCAGAGGCTTGATAAGCAGTAACAACTGAAACGCACTTACTTATGTTAGTAGCGATCCTCAAGGCTTCAGCAAATTCCAAAGCAGTAGAAGCATCGAGCCCACGAGTGGCATTATCGAAGCAAAATACAGAAGCTCTGGTTGACATCGCTTCAGCAATGGAGACTCTTTTTCTCTGGCCTCCAGAAACCTATAATAATAAATGAAGTTAGTTAAAATGATCATAGAGGAAAAATAAATTTAAGGAAAAATAAGATTTGCGTATACATACACCTCTGACAAATTCTGAACCAACTAAAGTATGCAAAACATGACTGAGACCAAAAACGGTTGACCACAAATCTCTCATAGAGTTGATGTATTCTGATCTGGGCATATCATCTATACGAATATTTGGAGTCTTGCAACCAATAGCAAACTTTAAAGTTTGATCAACAGTCAAATAGGGAAAATGAACATCCAATTCTGGGTTATAAACAATTTCATTTTTGAATCTTTTAAACATATCCTTTCCTTCGATACCATTAAAAGTTAGATCACCTTCGGTTCTGATATAAGTCTGGGTTTCACCAGCAATTGCCTTTAAAAAAGTAGAACAACCAGCACCTGGTCTACCTAGGACTAAAAGCATTTGACCAGATTCAACTAAACCATTAACATTATTGATAATCCTTCTTTCCTTGTCCATTGTTTTCAAATCAACCTTAGGCTTTGACGATAATTTATCCTTGATTGCCATGAATGGGGCGAAAAAGATATCTCCAACAGAAGGTACAAATTGAGTGGATTCATTCTTACCAATGACGGTCAGATCTTCAAATTCGACATTTGTGAATTTACCTCCGGTACCTTGTTCATCTGATTTTCTTGCAATAAAATCAAGAATTGTCTGAAGGTCAAAATCTTCTTTTTTCAACTGAAAAGATTCCATGCCTTTTGCATTCAGATGCGACATTTGTTTGGTGATGGTGGATAATCTAGTCAAAACATTTTCTTCACGATTATTGGTGATTGAACGATGAATGAATTCAGCCACTTCCTGGAAATTATCGCTCTGAGAGTCTGTCATTCTGAATGATAGTTACACAGATAGGTACCGATTATAACAATAGCAATCAACTAACACAACTGAAGGTAACAAGAATTTATTCAAAAAAAGTAGACAACAGCAATGGAAGCAAAGCCTATTGTGATTATTGGGCAAAAGAGGAATCGAGATCGTATATATTATGATTTTTTACTGCTGGTCAAGGATGAGTAAGCTCTGCCGGGGTGGCAAATTGCTGAATTGGAGGTGGACCTTCCTCTAGATTCTGTGTACCAAACCGTAGACAAGTTCATGCTAGTGTAACTCCGGCGAGGCATGAAGAGGCGCCGCACCCGTCTATCTCCGAGTGTTATTTCCACGGACACGATTGCCGCGCACGTGACACTGGCGTATTCCGGCGAAACTATTTTATATAGCCGTAGATGGTGGGAATAAGCTTTATCTTTTCAGATCCTGGCATTGCGCCTTTGAAAGACCGGAGGTCGCTGGCAATAGCAATCACGTGGAATGAAAGCCGCTCTTGTATGTTTATAAGACTAAGCCATAGGAGTTTATCGGGGATAATACTCCATTTTCGCGTGGATAATCTAAATATGTGCCTATAACTAATTTGATTATACAGATATATAAATAAATATATATATATAGTTTATTCGGCGGTTATATACATTCCCCTCTGTTACCGCAAGGTTCTAAGTGAGCCCCCGATTTTTGGTGTCTTACACCCAATTGGAAACTGTAATGTTTGTTCCATCGTCCATCGTCCGTCATCCATCGTCAAATCGGGAAAATGGACATCGAGCTCTGGCCAAGTTCCAATAGCATTTCCCCAGATTTCACAAAACGATTAATATTCAGAATGATTTTTCTTTCTTTTTCATTTCCCTTTGCGATAGGCTTGGATTTAATGATTGCCAAAAAGGATCCGAAGGAAATGCCTTTAATAGAAGATACAAGCTGAGTAGCGTCATTCTTACCTACTGCCTTTAGGTTTTCCATTTTAATTTCGGTGAAATCTCCAGAAACCACTTCGTCATCCGATTTTTGGGAGATAAACTTCAGTGCTTCTTCGAAATTAAAGTCCTTGTCATCTACTTTGAAGTTCCTCATTTCGTGTGCGTTCACTCTGGATATGATACCTTATAGAATATGATAGGTGATCCGGTCAATGCACAAAACTTTTCTCTTAGAGCAGAATCTCGATTTGTTTATTCCGCGTCCCTGATGATATGTTTATCAGGCTTGTCGGCTATCTATCAGATGGAGCTTCGTAGAAGGCCATCCGGGGACCAGATTCCAATACATATCATTGGTAATATTACTCTACAGTTTCGACTCTTGAAAAAAAGTAAGGCCTTTCGGAGACAGTAAACATTAAAACATGGACTTGCATACTGCAAGCCTACTCAGATCCGGTCATCACCGACTAATACCTTTGCAAATTGAATTCTCGCCTCTTTCCCCCGGATTTTAAACAATAACAGGTATCTCGTACTTCGATTCTATCCAATAGACGATCAAACCTATTACGAGAGTTTATAATCAAGTATTGTTTGTTGTCCATTATGCTTAAATCACACCCGGTTGAAAACATGGGGCCACTATGTATCGGAACTGAGAAAATTAATGTGAATTTGAATGATCGATCAAATAATTGAAATAATAATGATATTGCTATTAGTATTTGATATTTATTCTAATCAATAAAATAAACACAATAACGTAGCCATGTGTTTATTTAGAAACACTTTCTAAGTAAAGTTGATCTACATAAGTATAAAAACTCAGTTATGAGCAATTGAATTCTCCAATATTCTTTCTTTAACCAAATTTTGGTAGAATATAACGCCATTTTCCTTTTCAGGGTTCAATATTCCTTGTCTATAAATTCCCGCTTTAAGGTTCTTTTGGGTTAATTCACATAACCAAATATCTTCGTCAGCTACTTGTCTAGCGAACTTGAAGTATTTTTCGTAATCTTCGTCTGTTCCATCAAAGAAATAGTCGAACTCAGTACGAACTTTGTTGGCGTTAACGGGGTTCAACCTAAATAATCCAGTTCCTCCACCGTAGGAGTTCAAAGTAGCAGTAGGGAAGAAGTACAAGAATAACCCTTCGGCAGCATCATCTGTTGATGGCTTACCATATTGACGACAGAAGTTGGAAAAAGTCTCGACTTTATAAAACTCTAATGGGTAAACTTTGGCAAAACCTGGGTGGGCAAATGTACAGTGAAGACATTCTTGATAACCATCTAGGAAGGTTAAGAAACCGTAGTCATTTTCATAGACCATTCTACGACGCAATTGCTTAGTTCTGAAATCTTTGCCTTCAAGGAACTGCTCAAGTTCTCCATTAAAGTATTCCCAAACACTTTGACGAGGAACTTCCTCGTGATTGATGAAAACCATACCTTGATCAGTAACTGTATGGTTAACTTTCTTTAAACCTGTTAATCTTTCATATACATCTTTTTTGGAAGTAGTACCTTTCATGACATCAGCATAGACACCATAATACATATTTAACTCAGTTGGGTCATAAGGATCAACAACATCAACCAAGCAAAAGAAAGGGTTCTTATAATAATCATATTGCACAAATGTATCGTCGGTTCGATTATATTTATAGGTACAAGAAAATGAGTTAATTAAGGTACAAAAGTGCCAATTCTTCTCAAGAATTTTTTCCTTTGTCAAATCTAAAATGGTTTCACTGGTATACCAAGAACCCGGTAAAGTATAAGGTAAACTTTGAGTTGGTTTCTTCTCATCCTTCTTGACGGTTTGTAGCTTAACTTCAGCAGGGATCAAAGAAGCGGCCGGTAATTGAGTTGTTAACATGACTATTTTGTCCTATTAATTTGTGAGTTTGTCTTGTTCTATCTGTCTGTTTTGATTATTCTATACGAGTCTATAAATCTGGTTTTTTTACAAAGAAGTTTAATACAAGAGATTGAGGGGGATCTATATAAAGTTGAATCGGAGAAGAAGATCACCATCAGCGAAGGAATATACCGCCCGAGGAGTAGAAGGAGGTTGGCTAGAGAGTAGGAATATCACTACTTTTATTCTTTAATAAAGGAATCTTCAACATATTGGGTAATTGAGGATACGATGCGAGTCGGAATTTCCTTAGAGATGAGATCGCAAAATTCCGCACCGCTAGAGAACCGAGGCCGTGAAGGAACGCGTTTCTCTTATCTGCAGTTTCTACGTTTTGGTAACCAAGGCTGAGGTGAACAAGGGAGATAAGCTGTGATGTCGACTTCTAGAATAAGCTATTAGTGGTTTCGTTTAAAATCATTTTAGTCTATCCCATTAGTGTATTCCGAATAATTACAGACTATAATTAGGTAGATGCAATCTCTGAAGAAAAATATGCTTCAATTTTGGACCACAGTTCCGCGAGTGCGAGATCCTTGAGATTCTTGCTACTTAGAGAGGAAATACCTGTTGTCGATGGTGACGAGAAGTGGGATCAATTAGTCGTGAACAACCGGAGACACTACAGCATAGTTCCACGCGTAATTAATATATCTGTTTTCCGTCGTCGATCTGTATTCACTCTTGAAGAAGCACGGCAAATATAAACTTACCATAGCCCACCTGTATCCATATTACCCCTATATATATATATGATTATACCTCTACATAGAATATATACATAATGGTAAGTGGCTGCTTTTAATTACATATAAATATATATATATATATATATATGCAATAGTCGTTCGTAAGCCTTGATAAAATATACTAGCGCCTGAAGGTAGAAAACTAGCAGATTTGATTCACCGCGGCGAGAAATAGAGAAACTGGAATAACGGGTAATCAAAAGAGGTAATAAGAGGTAATAGCCCAGCGGATACTTAAGGCCTATCAGGTTCTTTCATTGGAAGAGAAGGGTCCATGGGGTAGCCAAGAGAACAAGAGACGAGATACGGATCAGAGTCGTAAAAGGAGGTTAGATAAGAGAATGATTATAATTTCTTGAAACGGTTAAAACCTCACGACCCTTATCGCCCAGCTGTCACCAAGGGGCTTTCACTTCTTATGCTACCCGGCCGAACGTAAGAGGCCACACTCGCTTTGGGATAAAAGTGTACATGTCGGGAGCTATTTCTTAGACGTCTTTAATGCCTTACGTCGCTAAAGCTCCCTATAGTATGGTAATCGGAGGTCTCTACCCCCCCTGTGCACTTGCGCCTTTTTTTGGAAGTTTGATCTGTTCTGTTTTTGGCGGGGTTGCTTATCTGGAATGATGCAGATTGCAACCACAACTGGTAATGCGATTTTTCAGTGTTACTTAACGAAGCTTCGAAGAATTCGTTAATTGCTTTTTAAGTCATCGTAAAATTTATACTTAAGATTCTATCTTTCTTTCATCCATGAATAGATCTCTATATATATATTAACAGATATACCTTCTCATTCACTTCATTTTTCTTTATCACTTTCATTTAAATATAGAGAAAGTATATCAGGGTTTGCAGGTATCATTACGTCATAACTTCCGTCATGGCTCTTCCAAAACCCATCCAAATCTTTAAGGATGTCTTCATCCCTGTACCTCCTGTGAAAGGTACAACAAAATTAGAACTTCAACGTATAAAGTCTTCTGCTTCCCAAGTTAAAGAAAGCTCTGACCTAAGCAAGAAAGGTGCTTTTGAAGTTGGAGTCGAAGAAGTTTCTTCTGATAGTGCAAGTGATGATGTGGAACTCTATACTGTTGGACACATTCACAGAAGATTGGTTTCTCGTCAAGTTCAACTTATCGCCATTGGTGGTACCATTGGTGTCGGTTTATATGTCAGTATTTCTTCGACTTTAGCTAAATCTGGTCCTATTAGTTTGCTCTTAGGTTGTATCTTCTGGTGTATGCCAGTTATTTGTGTTTCTTGTGCTTGTGCTGAAATGGTATGCTATTTACCAATTGCTTCTCCATTTTTGGCATTATCTGAAAGATGTGTCGATGAAAGTTTTGGTTTTATGGCTGCTTGGAATTTTTGGGTGTTACAGTGTTCTTTAATTCCTTGGGAATTGACGTTGTTCGATAGTTTGATTAGATATTGGACTGATGACTATTCTGCCGCCATTACATTTTCTTGTCTTTTAGCTGCATTTTTCCTCATTAATGTCTCTGCTGTTAAATACTATGGTGAAGCCGAATTTTATCTCGCAATCTCTAAAGTTTTATTATCGATTGGTTTGATGTTTTTTGTCTTTGTTACAATGTGTGGTGGTAACCCAAAACACGATGCCTATGGTTTTAGATACTGGAAAACCCCATTTGTAGCTCATATTCATACCGGTAGTTTGGGTAAATTCCAAGGTTGGTTAAGTGCTGTTATTACTTATGGTTTCTTGATTGCTGGTCCTGAATATGTTTCCATTACTGCAGGTGAAGTCATCAACCCAAGAAAAGTATTACCTTCTGCTTTCAAACAAGTTGCCGTTCGTTTGACCGTTTTCTTTGTCGGATGTACCATTTCAATTGGTCTTTGTTGTGCTTACAATGATCCATTGTTATCGGCTGCTATTGCTGCTGGTAAACCGGGTGTTGGTTCTTCTGCTTATGCTGTTTGCTTCCATAATCTAGGGATTAAGGTTTTACCTCATATAGTTAACGTGTTATTATTGTTTTCAAGTTTCTCAGCTGCCATTAGTTATTGTTACTGTGGTTCTCGTGCATTGTATGGTATGTCATTGCAGGGTAAAGCTCCAAAAATCTTTGCTCACTGTAATAAAAATGGTGTTCCAATCTATGCCGTGCTACTCAGTTTATGTTGGGGTTGTTTAGCTTATTTGCAACTCGGTGCTGGTACCGCTTCTGAAATTCTAACGTGGATTGTTAACTTAGTTACTGCCTCTCAGTTAATCAACTTTTTGGTTATCTTGACAACATTCTTGCATTTCCGTCAAGCTGTCAAGGTTCAAAATGTTGATAGAGAAGCCTTCACTTTCAAAGCTTGGGGTCAACCTTATGTCACAATTTTTGCCTACGTTATTGTTGCAGCCTTGATTGGTGTTCAAGGTTATACCGTCTTCCTTCCAGGAAATTGGTCAGTCACAGATTTCTGTTTTTCATACCTTATGGTCTTCATTGATATTGCATTGGTAATTGGCTGGAAGATTTTGAAAAAGACAACATACTGGAAACCTGAAGATCGTGATATCACCACTGGTTTGGATGAAATTATCGCTCACGAAAAGTGGTATAACGAAATTTACTTAAAAACTCCAAAGTCTCCAACTCCTTGGTGGAAGAGACCTTTTACATTAATTACTGGATGATTTCGAAAGCTGTTTCTAACCCTGGATCTAGAATTTTTTTGCTTATTTGATATTATGTTCTGACCCCTGTCTCTTTTTGCTAACTTATTTTATTATATATAACTATTTTATGAAAGTGAGGATAATTGATTTGGAAATGAATCCAAGTGAAGTATATCGTGTTTCTTTTTAACTTTGCCCTTTATCAAAAATTTATTACTTCTCTTAGTTATGTTCTCAATTGTAATAATTCTGTAAAATAAATCCAACACTGTAGGTCCCGTTAGTTCATCCAGGGGTTTAGTAAAATCCGCTTTCCTGAATGTAGTGCGCTGATAAAAAGTATAATTATATATATATATATATATTTACATATTGGGTTGATAGGTTGCTCTCGAGGCGTCAGGAGTCTCTGTTATTTCCACTCCAGAAGGTAGTGACGCGCACAATCTGGGGAATAAGGGGTTTAATGCAGCTTATCCGCTGACAGCCCTAAAACCATATAGGACTATATATATATATATAGGGTCGAGCATTGCTGTTGGCTACCGGGAACTTATTGAACAGTTCTTTCTCAAATACTTAACATTCAAATTACGTATTAATAACAAGAAAGAAGTCAAATCCTAAAATGAGTTTCAACGGAAAATCTGCTATTATCACTGGTGCTTCTAAAAATTTAGGGGAAGCCACTGCTAACGCATTGGCCAAAGAAGGTGCCAATGTCTTAATTCATTACCACTCAGATAAAGAGAGTGAAGCTGCCGAGAGATTATCCAAAAGATTAGCTTCGGAATATGGTGTTAAATCTGTTACTTTCCAAGGAAATCTATCTGACGAAAATACCACTACAAAGATGTTTGACCGTGCAGATAAGGAGTTTGGCGGTATTGATTTTGCTATCAACAACGTTGGAATGGTCTTACGTAAACCTTTGGCTGAAACAACAGTTAAGGAGTTTGATACTATGTATGATATTAATACCAAGTCTGCTTTTTTGTTCCTCCGTGAATGTGCTCACAGAGTCAATGAAGGCGGATCAGTTGTTATGTTGACAACCTCCTTGCTCGCCGCTTATACCGATGGATATTCAATATACCAGTCAGCCAAAGGTTCGGTTCATTACATGGTCAAAACTATAAGTAAAGAAGATAAGAAGAAAATATCTTATAATTGTGTCTCCCCAGGTCCAATGGACACACCTTTCTTATACGGACAAGAGAACAATGATAGAGTGGCTTTCTTCAAGACAATGAGTGCTCAAAACAGACTTACCGAAGTTGGAGATATTGTTCCTATTATAAAGTTCCTCCTTCAAGATGGTCATTGGATGACTGGTCAAAATCTCTTTGCGTCTAATGGATTTACCGCTCCTGGATGTTAAGTAAATAACTATAACAGATTGGACAGACCTTTTATAGCTGGTTTTCTTTTGCTTTTCTTGCAGTTTTATTATTTATAAGTGTATACTGGATAATCAATAGATTATTGATACCTTGAATTGCGCTAGAGGATATATACTATTTTAAATAATCTCTATATGTCAACTGTTGTGGTAATGAGGCTTGCTCAAACTTCTTCTGCGAGTCGAGTATTTTGCTTCTCTTCAAAATCATTGCCACTATAAAATACTTCATTTTTTTTGGCGAATTCCCTCTCAGTTTTTGATACTAACCAGCTACTACTCGTAAACAAGACATCCAGTTCTTCAAGTGATCTGTTTGCAGTTTCTATATAAAAGAAATACACTGGAAATAACTGAATTGCATTGAGAATAGCAAAAATAAAGAACACCCAATAATGTACAGCTTTAATTAAATAAGGTACTATCTCATTGATAACACCACCTGTAATGGAGAATGCCACAGTTGCCAGTGCTGCTCCTTTGGCTCTTGTCTGAATTGAAAAAATCTCACTGGGGTAAAGCCAGCAAACTGTCAACCAAGTTCCCCCATAGGCAAACGTATATAAATATAAAACAACGGCTACCCCAGCTGCTAAAGAACTAAAGTCATCGCCTTGACCCCCTTCTCTGATTTTGTAGGATAAGCCACCTCCAATAAATAGCAGTACTGACATACTAGCTGAACCAGTCAGCATTAATTTTCTTCTACCAATGTGATCGATTGTATAAATACACAGGGCCAATGACGCCATATATCCAAAAAAGTTCCCTCCAGCTAACAAGGTAGATTTGGTCGACGAGTAACCACTCAATTCAAACATTTGAGGGGCATAGGTTGCGATGAAATCAATGCCTGATAGCTTTTGCATTATTTGTACACCTACTCCCAACGCCACTCTTCGGGTGTTATGTTTATCAACATTGTTCGTAGGGAATAGAATTTGTTTCCACCCAACTTTGTTTTCTGCTTCAAAAGATATGTCGGTGATAATTCTGTCAATTTCTTCCTCGATTCGTGACAAATCTGACGACAATCTACATTTTAAGAGAACCAATTTGGCCCCCTCAATATCCCCAGAGGCAACTAGATAACGTGGGGATTCTGGCCAGAAAGGAATACAAACCATGTTGATAAATAGAAAAAGCATTTGAAACCCTGTGGGGAGTCTCCAAGATACAGGAGCACTGGCATGCAATGTTAAACCGTACTCCATCCAGTACACTACCGTTGACCCGACCAAGGCAAGAGTAAATTGAGTAGCAACAAACATACCTCTCATACTCGGTTCACTAATCTCTGATGTCCATATCGGAACAACCGTGTTGAGGTGCCCACATCCAATTCCTCCAATTATACGAGCAAACATCATCCATGTGATATTCTGCGCTGAAGCCTGTAAGGCTGCACCAAATACAGCCCAAACACATCCAAGGAACGCCGTTCTCAATCTTCCTATTCTGTCGGCAAATACTGATACTAATAAAGAACCAAGAGCAAATCCCAAGAACCAGATAGAAACAATTCCACCTTCCGCCGCCGAATCTCTTGATGTTCCACTATCAACACCCATTAAACGCATATAGTCAGAATTGGAATTCACTTGAGACATTACTGAAGCATCATAACCAAAAAAAATGATAAATGATCCCGAGAGCATAAGTATCGATAAAATCATTGGTTTGCCAGATAACGATACCATGCGACTCGCTGAAGGGCCAGGTACAAATTTTGCCCAACTTGGTTCTTTTCTTGGGATGAATGGAAGGTCCCCTTCTTCTAGTTTATTATCCATTATATCATCTATTCTACTTGAGCTATTGAATCGAATTGAACATGTGCTGGGAATAAGTTGTACTCTATAAACAAAATTTCTGGGAGTTAAGAGCTATTATATACGTACTCAACAACGCACTGAAATATATGTAACGAGGCAATATTTTTTACTTAAAGAAAAAATGTTATCCCGAACGACACCCCATCTTGTATAGTTCCTTACATACAAAAAAGCGGGGTACTTGCCATAGCTATATACCGAAGAACACTATATATATCACTACGATAAAATAAGCATATCCCACTATATACCCTTCTAATCCGAATCATTGTGGCTCGCCCGACATATGAGAGACGCTCTCCGAGTTTCTTGAGTGGAAGATAACTACTACGCACCCAAAACGTTTTGGTATAATAAAAACATGACATTATATATATATATATACACGTCAAATAAAGTAACGAGCAGGTTGCGTATACCCATCAAGGTATATATTCCTTTGGGCCCCAAGTTATTTCCCCACGTATCAAGTGATGCGTGTTGCCCCATATATTAAGTCCGTCGGTGTGACCCCGTCGGCGAAAAGTGAACCTAGGGGCCATTCGCGGACTTTCAACCCCCCGACAAAACTGCACCTTATCGAAAATTATGTTTATAAACAAGGAAACCCCAAGAGCAACGACCCAAACGCTTTTGAACTGATCCATAGTTTGATCTTAATAAGGACTATCACAACGGAACAGCTGAGTATATGATGGTGGATGAACCAAACTATGATGAATTGGAAGTCAAATGGCGCTACTGGCCGTATAAACCTGGATCAAAAGAGGAAGGGCTAGGCAGACTCAATCTTCTAACCCCAGAAGTTGTTCAACGTGCTGCAACGGAGATCAAGACAGGAGAAAGAGTCTGCATTGGGTGGGATTTCGGCAAACTTGAATACCCACCATTCAATAGATTAAGAACCGAGGTGAACGTCAAATATGTAAACGAATGGGATGCGATTGACGATGAATATCACTTTAATCCCCAAGCATCAAGTCAATGGGATGGATTGCGTCACCATGGACAGCCTGTTCGTTTGACGACGGAAGACGATTCTCTTTATACTCTTGAGCAAGAAGCAAAGCTTAAAGATAAGGATAAGTTTATATGGTATGGCGGTACAACGGTAGATGAGATTTTTAAAGGCAATCGTCTGGGAATTGGAAAATGGGCCGAAAAGGGAATTGTTGGAAGGGGTGTTTTAATAGATTATAAAAAATGGGCTAATAAAAAGGGTATCCACTATTCTTGTTTTTCACTGCATCAAATCAAATTATCTGAGATGAAGGAAATTCTAAGGGAGGAAAATGTTGAATTGAGAAAAGGCGACATCTTATTCATCCGGATTGGTCTGATCCCTGAGTGGGAAGCCAAAACTGAAGAGCAGAAAATCAAATACTCAACTGATGGACCATGGCACCATTCTGGTGTTGAAGCTACTGACGATATGTTACGATTCATATGGGATAACAAACTATCTGCTGTCGCCTCGGACTCAATTGGGTTTGAAGTATATCCTTGTCAAAACCCTCGGTATAATCTGCATTATCATCTGCTTGCAGGATGGGGTCTTCCCATTGGTGAGTTGTTCGAACTTGAATCTTTGAGTAATATATGCCAAGAAATGAATCGATATTCTTTTTTTTTCTCTTCCGTTCCATTTAATGCCGAAAAGGGTGTTTCATCTGCGCCTAATGGAGTTGCTATCTTTTGAAACGATTAGATTGGCTCCAAAACACCTAAGAAAAAACATAGACGCTTTTTTTCTCATCAATACGTTAAATAATATA
Source organism: Wenyingozyma nitratophila (assembly GCA_030567875.1). NCBI lineage: Eukaryota > Fungi > Ascomycota > Pichiomycetes > Pichiales > Pichiaceae > Wenyingozyma > Wenyingozyma nitratophila. The sequence continues at coordinate 9,988 of JAJLSW010000050.1, read as the reverse complement.
AAACTCACAAAACTTAGGGGGCCGGCTTGAATAATAACGCTGGTTTATATAACTAACTCACTTCTACCATCTGAATCAGTGAACTTCGAGAGCGATAATTTCTTGAATGACGGCGCATACCGCTCCATGTAAAGCATTTGTAGACTCAAGATGATTTACATTTCAATAGACCTTTACATGGTTTTGGAGATTTGTAGTTTTCATATAACTCTCTATCTACCAAAATTCCAAGTACCCGGCTAGTGAGGCTTACTGAGATAGGTCAATAATGCTGTAAAATTTATGTGTTTATCTCAAGTCTACTACTGAAAATCTTTTATTTATCTCAACTACATTAAAACTATTTATCTTCCTGAGCATATTATATATATAACAGTATCAGACGTAGAAGGTGTGACCTCTATAACGAGTATCTGAATGTAGGGGCTTGATCACCCATTTCTGCAAGTTCTTCTAGCGAATACTCATTAATCTCCTCTTCTGTCATCATATCCCTCTTAGAATTCTGCTTTTTAAGGTAAAAGTAGTTGCACATACAAGGTATCATAGCTCCTAATACAGTACATCCCACCGAGAACCCAAAACCAAGTGGGTAATATGGTGCTTGACTAGAGAGATAAATGTTTGAACCTATACCACCGCCTCCTATTGAACCCAAACACATCATGAAACCAATAGCAGAAGCTCTCTTAGTAGGATTAGGTATGTTCAACGCCAGCCATGCCCCGATACCTGGGGCTTGTGCGTTGTATCCGGAAGCAGCTAAAAATATAGCAAAATAAGACACACCGGGAACCTTGGGGTAATGGACTGAAATCCAAAGAATAATGATACCAATTAAGCCTATGGTATAGCAGATCATGATTGGTAGAGCTCTCTTTTGTTTTTTATCCGCCCAGACAGCCATTGACACGGTCAATATCGTAGCAGCTACATACGGGGGCGTTGTCATAGCTTGTGCCTTGATCGCAGTGTAGCCAAGATTTTTCACCATAGTAGGCAACGTGTAAGAAAGAGAGTATGTAGGAACGGAACCTCCAAACCAGAACATCAACATGATGAAAAAAACTTGAGGGTCCTTTAACGCCTTGAGCGCTTCTTTCATGGAAAATTTCTGGTCAATTCCACCAGGACCGGTACTGTATTTTTGTCTGAGGTGAATGAAGTCCAACTCTTGTTCACTGAAGAATACTAATTTTTCTTCCCCAGGAAAATTTGGCAAAATTAGATAACCAAAAAGAGCAACACCAACAGTGATAACACCTTCAATCAAAAACAACCACCTCCAAGCTCTCCATCCATTGACATGATCTAAATCACCGATACCGTAAGCCAACACACCTCCAAATGCACCAGCAAGAGTGTTTGCCCCATAAAAAATACCCATTCTCGTCTGCAATTCTGGTTTGGTATACCAACAACTCAGAATGAAATATGAACCGGGGTAAATAACACTTTCAGCTGCTCCCAAACATAATCTCACACCAATATATTGCGCCCAATTGTTCACAAATGCAGTAGACAAAGCGACACATCCCCAAACAATCATCATAGAAGGAACCCAATATCTTGGACCGAACCTCTTCAATGCTATGTTGGAGAACGGTTCACATAATCCATATGTGAAGAACAAACACGTAAGGGCAATATTGAACTGAGCTCCAGTCATTCCAGTATCGGTAAGAAACCCATACAACTTCGCATTTCCTGCGTTTGATTTATCAAGACTACACCATAAGTAACACATGGAAAGATATGGGATAATTCTGAAATCAACTTTTCTAATCAACTTTTTTTTTTCAGCAATATTAGCTTCATAGTAATTGTTTAGATCTAGGTATCTTTCATAGCTGTACCTGTCATCAGTCTCGGAGGTATCAGAAACATATTCAATGGCCAGTTGGTATTCTTTATCTTTTGTATCTGTCATCGAATGGTTTGATTTTCTTTTCTATTTCCTTCTTAAATGTTAACAAACATGAAAAATAGAAAGGCCAGATAGCAGCAAATATATATGCTATCAGATATCGTTCACTTTGAGTCCCTTAATCCAAGTATCTGATTTATAGCACATAGTGTGCACTTCAATACCTGTCGTCATTGCCTATTCAGATAATCTCTTATCTTTAGAACCTTCTTCAAGGAAGACACCGAAACATCTGATCGAGGAACTCGTACTCTTCGGCTTTTTTCTCCGACCAACATGCTCGTAGATAAGTGAAAGCGCGCCTTACAAAAAATATACGCAATGCGCGACGGCCACAACGCGGCGGTGCTCCCAAATATCGTCTGTTGTGGGCGCCAGTAACATTAAGCAGATTTACACTATTTAGTAGCTAAGCTGGATGTATTTCCACTTAGCCGATTTTAAGTCAAGAACTGGAAGACTAAAGAGATATAATATATAGGAAAGTTAACTAGATATGTATCATTCGTATAAGTAGCTGTCGAGCATTTCGTCATCATCATCTTCTTTTGCTGGGATTGGTTTGTTGGCCAAAGGTGTCAATCTAAATCCATGACGACGATACTTATCCAACGGATAATCCAAGGTCTGTGAGTGACATGTAACTCTTTGATCCCAGACAACAACTGTGCCTTCGTCATATCTAATTCTGCAAGAAAAGTCTTGGCCTCTGATTATATGGTTGAATAAAAACCCAAGTAAAGCATCACTTTCCTCTTTTTGCATACCAACGATCCTTTCGGTGTAAACCGGGGTAACATAAAGGGCTTTACGTTTGGTAACTGGGTGAACAATAACTAAGGGGTGAATTGTCTTCAAAACTGATCTACGTTGGATGGCGCTTGAACCATTATTGTTTACCTCAGACGAAGCGACATCCATGTTGCAGTGAACAGCTCTTAGACCTTCCAGCCTCTTACGGAATTTTGGGGATAATCTTTCATAAGCAGCATATCCACTCGAGTAAATGGTATCTCCTCCTGCAGATGGGGGACATTCAAGCATACAAATAAAAGTTGTACCAGGAGTTTGAGGTTCAGCAGATTGGTCCGAGTGGAACTGGATTGGACTACGACCTTTCCAGGACTTTCTAACCCTCAGGTCATCTTTAGAATCATAGATGATCATAAACTCAGGCGGTCCTTTTGCAGGATGAGGAGCCCATCCGTGGATATGGAGAGGACCAAAGTGTCTAACAATATCTCTTTGCTTTTGAAATCCCACAAAAGCAAAATCTTGGTTACGAAAGACCAAAACACCTCTTTGAGCTGCAAGTAATGCTAACTCGTCCAAACCTTCCGAAGACAACTGGGAAATTTGAGTTCCTACTATCTCAGTACCGATTGCAGGAGATATTTCGGTCATCTTCGATGCATCCTTCAGTAAGTTTGGATAGTTTGGATCTGCCCTATGGCCGGGATCTAAATGCTCAAACTCTCCAATATCATCAACCTTCTCAAGAGGGTCATAAAATGCTGTTCTTTTACAGTTAGTAAGTATATTACTAGTAACCCCAGAATTTGCGGATGATACTTACGTAAATAATCTGGGAAAAGGGGTTCTCCATTTTCGGCCACTGGCCTTTTGGAAAGCAAACGTTCAACAGCAGATATTGTCATTATATAATGCTAGTTGTTTGGTGGGTATAGCACGAATATCGGATAATGTAGCTACAACGCATCGGGGACTAGAACGATATATTTATAAGAATAGGTTTATAGCACCTGTTACTTCTCGAATGAACCCACTTTTACTTTATAACTTCTGTTTATTCGAAATTAGCAAACTTCGGCAAATACACCGAGTAATTAATTGCTCAGTCGGCGAAAAGCCTATTTGAACTCAAATCGGCAAATTCCCGTTCGTACCGTGTACATGTCGCTCGTAGTATTCTTCGGAGGTGGCTGGCTGTAATCAGTAGAGCAAATGAAAGCTGTATTAAAGTTTGGATAGTTAGCTATTAAAATAATTTTACAATGAGTTTTCCAAGTTCAATATCTCTTTGATAGTAGGCTCGTCCAAAAACTTTGTGATTTGGGAATCTGGGGCCAACAAAAGAGGGCCCCTTACGTAAACCTCATAGCCATAAAGATGCCCTAACAATCCCTTCATTCCAGGTATATTTCCGTTAGATGCAAGATAATCAGCTTTAGATACCAAGTAGTGCAATGAATTAGCCTCTTCTAATGCCTCCTTGGATAATTCTTGCGAGCATAATTCCCAAAGTTTTTGGCACGTCTTTGGTGCAAAGTTTGGGACACCTGTAATTGCTCCTCTTCCTCCAACACAAACAGCAGGGAGAAGAAAATCAACAAAACCTGCCAATGGCAAGAATGGTTTACCGCTATTAGTTATCTCTGATTTTGTCTCTTGTGCCAGTCTACCCAGTTTTGCGACTGAAGCACATGTCAACTTAGCTCCTGCAACATTTTTTGACTCTTTGGCTATACTTACTATTAGATCACTGGACATATTGATACCCCCGGTGACAGCTGGAAAATTGTATATCAAGATTGGAATTGGAGATGCTTTTGCAACTCTTAAGTAGAATTCTTTTAACGATTGATCCGTCATTGAACCTGCATAATACCCAGGGGCGATGACTAAGAGGTAGTCAGCACCAGCATCAAAAGCATCCTTCGATAACTGGATGGTTTCCCTAGTGGATGAACCGCCAGATCCTGCCATGATTGGCATGTCTTTCAATCCTATGTCATCCAAAGCTTCTCGGGCAACTCCTATCAATCTTTTTCGCTCTTCCATATCTAGATGTATGGCCTCTCCCATTGATCCTGAGACGACAGGCATAATACCGTATCTGCAAACATCTTAAAACTACTGTTAGTATTGTTCAATTTGACTATCAACTGAAAGGTTTCAGGTTTCGCTTACTTTTCACGTGCTTTGAATACGATTCGTAATCAACCTCTTCATTTTCAAAGAAAAAAGTTGGAAGTGGGACAAAAATCCCATCTTTCAGTTCCCTTTTCATTTCTTGAAAGTGATAATAGTGAAATCTTCATCAAGAACTCTATAGTCTCATCCATGCTCAATCAGAGAAAGAAATCTATATTAATAGTGTGGTTTTACTCGCTCGATGTCGTCGGTACATATGCCGAACGGGAAGCGCGATAAGGTTCGAGGATCTTATGAGATAGGACTTTTCGGCGGTTAGAGATAAGTATTATTACAAAGTGTCAAAAGCACCGATTCATATAAACATATTGAGTTGAACAAACCTAGAACCTCCCTACTCATCAGATCAGTATACATGTCATGAAGAACCATCTTATTTTAGAGACGAATATGCCTAATAGAAATTCTTTAGACTACGGCAAGAGGTACATTAGAGGGTATGGTCCAGTCACACCAAACCCAGAATGGCCCAATAATGCTAAAATTGCTGTTCAGATAGTCATCAACTATGAAGAAGGTAGTGAGACAACTCCAGTGAATGGAGATAATTGTACGGAAATTTTGGCAAGTGAACTAGGTCCTGGTGTTACCCCTACTGTCGGTGGAGCTAGGGATGTAAATATGGAGTCCCTATACGAGTATGGTAGTAGAGCTGGAATTTGGAGAGTACTACGATTATTTAAAGAATATGATGTAAAAGCCACTGCATTTGCAGTGGGGCAAGCTCTTATACTGAACCCGGGCGTTGCCGTTGCTCTCGAAGAAGGTGGTCACGAGGTCGGGTCTCATGGATGGAGGTGGGTCGACAGATCTTCTTGGAGTGTCCAAGAAGAAAAAGACAATATTAGAAAATGTATCGCCGCCATCAAGGAAACCACACCTTCTAGAAGACCTCCAAGAGGTTGGTATTATGGAATGATTCACAGTAAGGCATCTGAAAGATCTCGTTCACTTCTCGCTGAAACATTCAAAGAAGAAAAGTTGCCCCTTCTTTGGTATTCGGATTCCTACTCAGATGATTTACCTTATTGGATACCATATCCTGGTGGAGAGGAAGAAGAGGGACTCCTTATTATTCCATATACCATGGACACAAACGATTATAAAAACGCTGGTTATCAGGCTTATATTACGGCAGAACAATTCTCTGAATATTTGATAACCTCGTTCGATGAATTGTATAAGGAAGGGGTGGATGGTTCACCGAAAATGATGAGCATAGGGCTGCACTCCCGTATTATTGGACGACCAGGTAGAATAGCTGGTCTTAGACGGTTTCTGGAATATGCCAAATCTAAAGAAGGGGTCTGGTTTGCTACAAGAGAAGAGATAGCAACTCACTGGATAAACAAATTTCCATACAAGTCGGAATAGCTCTTAAATGTATATGTACTTACACATACATACACACATACATACATACATATAATCATCTCAAAATAACACCCACTAGACACTAACTATTGGATAAAAAGAACCCTAAGTCAAAACTATTATCCAGAGGTATAGGAAATAAATCCTTGAAATTGAACTCTGTCTCATCGTCTTCTATATGAGTGACCGACTCATATATATCAAAAACTAGATCTTTCAAGTAATAAGCCGGATGCCAGTCGCAATTTTCCAGCTGGAAAAACAGTTCGCAGCCTACAAGAAGGAGCTTATGGAGAGGGGATGACACCCCCGGAGATGTGGTGGCTCTGTCTAGTCTAGAGGGTATTTTGCAAAAAAGATGATCATCAATGGCACCTCTGCTGTATAAAATGCAAAGAAGAATTATTGCAAATGCATGTGTCATCCAATAAGAATCAACTGCGTATAAAAAACTTGATAGTATCTTCGAGTCAATTATTAAAGAGTTCCATTTTTTACTGGTAAATGGAACGTATCCAGTGATTCTATCCCCTCGTTCATCAACAAAAAAACATGAAAGCATCTCAATTGCGGAATGGACGCTTCTATTTAGCGATGCCAGTACAAACTGCTCATCCTGGTCTTTAATATCGTTCCCCAAAAACAGTTTTGAAAGAGGTAATGTGTTCAATGTAATCTTGTACCACCTCATAGAGGTAAAAGGAATCTGAGAAGCTAACAAGTGGGTTCCATTTTTCACGCTTGATAATTTCGGCTCCCAGGCTTTCATCCAGTCATCAAGGTACAAATTTATGTTTCTTAGTATCTCAGAGTCATATTGCAAAAGACTCTGACCTCTTTGGAAGACTTGATTTAAGGTCAGTGTTAGCTCGCATAAACCCAATAATCTAATATCGTCTGGTTCGCTGTTTGAGTGGTTGCAAAACGATCTTGCGATCGGCACAAGCGGAATAGGATCAATTGAAGTAGGGAGTCTTGAGGAAAGCATTAACTGATAATCAAGGGACAATAAGTTCAGTAAAACTCTCAGCATTCTAAAGCTCTCTATAGAAGGATTAGTTTCATTGCAAAATGCATTTAATACCTTCTTCTCTAGATCAAGAAATTTTGACCATCTGATGGCTAAGCCAATGATGTTCCATGCCGAGTTTTCGTTGAACCTGTGGTTAAAATCAAGAGGTAGCCAATGCGCATACACTTGCAAAGCCTCCAATAGCTCAAGTGATATCTTTCCTGATTTCACGTGCATTATGTCCTTTGACAGAGCAAAATCTAAAAGCATTGCTAGATCCTTGTATTTATGATGCTGTTGCGGATCATCGCCATTGAACCAGCACCTTGCAGCTACTGAACATACCGTTAAGAACAACAGTATGGATGCCTTCCTCATATTGTCTGCATTGGAATAAATACTAACCGTTAATAACGGTGCCATGTAATGAAAATCTTTAAAATAAATATCTATCAACGCTTGTGCTTCATCCTCTGTAATTATTTTCAAAGCAACTGGATCTATAGTCCAATGTGACTCTTCGTATACCTTGTGTAATAAGGCTAGGGGGGATCTTGTATTAATTGGATGTCTATCAACCCCCGTTTCAGAAATACTCATAGCACTTTGAACTGTCTTCATGGGGGCGCTTTGAAGTGAAATGGTTTGGATGTCCATCTTCTGTTTTTTGGTTCTTGGTGAGTTATCGGACAAGCCACTGTAATTTTCAGGTGACATCTCATTCAAATGAAGTCTATTTCAAGCCGTGTTCCTGTTAGTAAAGAACCCCATATCATCTATAGAGAAGTAATTTCGGTACGTACGGGCTATGTGAGCGATGCACAGAGAGAGAGTCGACTTTACTTTGAAGCTCCTGTAGTTTTTGATTCATAGAAGCCATTCTGGTCAATTGCGTGTTAGTAACTTAGTCATATAGATTAGGTTTAGACCCTTCAATTAAACGTACGTGTGGTTTGTTGATCTCATGAAGTCGTTAACGACTATCTCGATGTCGAGTCTTGATGAGTTTCCGTATACACATTCCTTGTCAGATGCAATACATCGAAAACATGGCTTCTCACCATCGCAGCGTTGCTTGCTTGCATGGCATGAGGAGCATGCTTTTTGAACCCCTCGTTTCCTCTTTGAGTTGGCATTTGCGTCCGGATTGCCTGTTCTATCTTTCATGGAAATGGGAGTCATTGGCATATATAATTTATAACCTGACAAGGGTAGATAAAGAATACGTGTATTATCGTAATTGCTTGTCTCGTTTCTCTTCGTGGGTTTTTTTCTCAATCCTCGAAGTTAGCAAATTTTGTATTATATGTATGTATATATGTATATATATATGTATATATATATATATATTTATGAACTATTTAATGGCTTCCGATAGCTCATTCTACATTGTAATTAGCCACTACGGCAACCGTATTCAATGTAGTGCAGAACAATGGATTAAAACTAGAAATAATTGCTTAATCGCTGGAAACTTGAAATCATACCCCCGGCTTCTTCCAATAAAATATGCCGAAAAGGATAATCGAAGAGCATACAATTAGTTCCTATTTCAGGAGCACCCGGAACTCAAGCGAAGAAAGCGAAATGGGGAAGGTGCTATTTAGCATATCAAAGGAGCATGAGAAGCATGAGAAATGCTGCTGATTGATCATACGAAATGCGTACGTGAACAGTTGAAAGAAGCAGAAACAGGATCAGTTTACTGGCTTGGGTCTAGAAAGCCTTTCTGTATCGCTGATTCTCATGAACATCGGATCTGATTGGCGATGATAAATCTTTAATGAATATTATTTATATCACAGAAACGAGAGATGGCAAAATATTGATGACAATATGCAGAAAAGGATGGATTTTTCCTGGGAAAATATCCTACTTATATTATAACATTGCATAAGTGCTTTTTCATTGGAGCTTATTTGGTTTCTCTGGGTTCGATGTCGGCCTAGACCTCTGACAAAAGGCCTTGTTATTCTCCCTCTCAATTATTAACACAGAGTATTTCTGCATGATGCATAATATGAGAAATTAAGGGGACAAATAGAAAAACCGTATTCATTTTTTGCTCATTTATATTCAGGTTTTTGTTGGTAGTTAGTGCTGGAATGTTGAGAAGGACAATATTGCTTGCTCGTTCTAGCCCAGTCCCAGAGAATTAGTTGAGTGGATGCTCTTTTTCACAGTTCTACTGCGTTCAATTTTCAAGTCTCGCCATTGGCGAATCAAATAAATGGGCATAGGCACCACCTTCTATGTGATTTCCGATTCAAGTGACTTTACTATGGCGCGAAAAAATCAAGTGCAGACTATGGTGCCATAGTTAAGGCCCATAGTTAAGCTCGCGACCCTCTCGAAAAGTGAATCAAGTGCAGAATTCAAGCGACTAAGAAAATCAAGTGCAGAAATCAAGTGACTAAGAAAATCAAGCGACTAAAAAATTCAAGCGACTAAGAAATCAAGTGCAGAAATAAAGCGACTAAGAAAATCAAGCGACTAAGAAAATCAAGTGCAGAAATCAAGTGACTAAGAAAATCAAGTGACTAAGAAAAAATGAATTGGGCGGTGCCGATATGTCAGATAAGAATGAATCTGATCAAGAAAGTACAGTGAAGATGCCGGATAAGAAAAGCAATAGGTAATAATAGTATACGATATCTGGTACTTGATAGATAACAATATATGATATATGATATCTGATAGACAATTGACAACTGATTATG